>SSNR01000180.1:1013616-1043147 GCA_006937965.1 Callopanchax toddi
AAAAAAAAAAAAAAAAAAAAAAAAAAAAAACACTTTTTGGTGGAATATCCCTTTAAGGCTCAACCAGTTTCCACATTTAAAATCAAACCTTTCATTACATCACCTGGACTACACCTTTGATTTTATTTAGAAAATGTAATACGAGGGATAATTTATTAAAGTCCGTTATTTCCCTCCGTCTGAGGGGTTCAGTCTCTGCTCAGTGGGGATTACATTGAAACTTTCTTTAAATGTGAGACACTCTGCAGCAACAAACCACGCTGCACTGCTACCAATCTATTCTGCCGTTCTCAGCATTTTTAAAATCTGAATAAATTAGTACGCTGGGTGACCGTCAGTGTCCTGGAACTCAACAACCAGCTTCTTTATTAGTGGCTTAGGTCTGGGGCTGCACAATTAATTGTTAAAAATTTGCAATCTCAATTCATACTTGTATGCAATCTCATTTCCAAATGACAATTTTTAAAAAATGAAGTGTCGATTGTACCGCATTTGATCCGGGACATAATCTGCATGAAAACAAGCGCTCCTCTTTCTCCATCAAATGACAAAGTTCTAAATTGTTTTGTTAAAATTATTCAAAGGTTGTGTACGTAAGAGAGGACGAGAGACAATTATTGTTTTTATGTTCAGTGTCAGCTGAAGTTGATGTGCAGGTAATAAAGTGTAGTAAATATTTATACTGGAAAAAATTGGGAGAGAATTGTGATCTCAATTCTAAGAAAAAAAAAATTGTGATTCTCATTTTATCCAGAATCGTGTGGCCCTACCGATAATCTGTCTGCCGCATTTCCTCACTGCTTGGATTGGCATTAATCCGCCCGGACACATTTTGGAGCAGAACATCCCGGAAGTGAAAGTGAAAGTAGAAGTAGGACAGATCTGGCTGTTGGCGCTTCCATTTTAAGATAAAAATACCAGAGTCCCCCCCAAAAACACCTTTTCAGCTAGCAGAAAACTAAAAACGTTTGGAGGTGAAAAGAGGAAAAGCTGGGGGAACATTTCAGCGGCTGGAGTTAGACTCTGCTTTGTCACCTTTGCAAACCGTGGTCCTATGTCGGCGGGAGGCTGGGGTCTATGGATTTTACCCGACGGGAGGGGTGAGTTCACCGAGACGTGTTTCTGTAAAATAGCTAGCGAGACCTCGTTTGTTTACCTGGCTACTGAGTATGGCTTTAAGAAGAATACTAATTGTATCTGCAATGTTTTTATTGTAAAAGTTAAAACAGAATTTTACCATTTTACTGTTCCTGAAGCTGTAAACTAAGTTTAGGTCATTTAAAAAGGGATATTCCACCAGAAAGTTTTTTTTTTTTTAAATCTGTTGCCATATTCCTCATAGTTAGATCAGTGGGCAAAAACAATTAGTAACCAGCCCAGCTGTTATCCTGATCCAGCAGTACTCCTTTAGCATTAGCTTAGCGTAAAACACTAAGTGAATGGTAACAACTAGCATTGTGAGAAAAAAGTCCTTAAAACTCACTCAGTAGTGATACTAATTCTGTCTAGTGACCTCAGTAAACATATCGACTGTAAGTGAAAATAAAAAGTAACACGAAGGAATTACAGGTACTATTTTAGACTGGGGACTACTTTATGACAAAGAACAGCTGTTAGCTTCCACTGAACGGCGCAAGGACATGACACAGCGGCCCCAAAGAGACCTACTTCCGTATCCGAACGTTGTTTTCAAACCTCACAGACGATGAAAAATAACACAAAGTCGGGAGCTGCAGAGAGTATCCCTTTAAAAACAATCATTCTTTACTTTCTTAAATCAGGGTTTCTGCAGGTTCAAGGAAGCCAAATTTAAGACTTTTTAAGACCCGTGTTAAGGCAACTTTGATCAAATTTAAGACCTTACATTCACGGAATGAGAAAGGGGATGTGACCACCTTACAAATAGTTCTGACTAAACCTTTACTGGAAGTGAAAGTGCAATAAAATAACAAACATCAAGATATAATTGATCTGCATTATATCTTACGGAAGTGTATTGCATTCACCTGAAAATAATTTAAAAAGCTCCTTTTTACTGAATTAACGAGATAATAACAGCCTTAAGTGACCTAGACCCTTCTAGACCCTAGAGGTCTGGTGTACTGCTGAGTTTCAGATCTTCGTAACCCAGAAATCATAGGGGCCCTAGAAATTTAAGACATTTGGACACTGAATTTAAGGATTATTTATAATTTTTAATAATATTTAAGGCCTTAATTTTGAAAATGCTAATTTACGACCTTTTAAGGCTTTTTAAGGACCCGCGAATACCCTGTAAATGGTCACTTATTTTTGACACGTTTCAATTTTCAAAATTTGAGTTCATACACTATAAATAGTTCTCAAATAAAACAATAATCCTTTGTAAATGAGGTAAATAGGAGTAAATTTACAAGGACTGCTGTTTAAATGTGTTTATATAAGGGTTTACAAACTGTTAATTCTGTCTAGTATTTTATGTTTTCCATTAACAAACCGCTAAAACAAAACAAACAACTGGAAATCGACTTCCAGAGAATCTGCAAGCATGTTCCCTAGAAAGACAAAGACTAAAAATAATATAGCACACGTGACAAAACTGGTTGCAAAATATGTGAGAGCATGCTGTGGGAAAGTGCATGCGGGGGGGGGGGGGGGGCTGAAAGAAAACGAAGCGCAGCGAAGAACGAGATGACAGAGAGTCAATTGTGTAACAATTAACTGTCACGTATTGCCCTTGGCGGTCCTTCCTCACAGCCGTGAAGCACGGCTTGCTAATGCAGATTAGCCCAACTGAATGACAGAAGGTGAGTTCAGATCAAAGCGCCTATAAAAAAAACTGATGCTGGCAAAAATCCCAACAAAATCCTCTGAGAGACACACACACACACACACACACACACACACACACACACACACACACACACACACTTCAGCACTCCTTCAGACGTGCTGCTGTCTCGCCAAGCGTAGTTAATCCTATTTAGAACAATTTTTGCACGAGGACGACAAATGTGACATTGTGCACACAGCTGTTTTACCACAGTATAATGTTCCCAGAAACCCAATCTGTTGCACCTAAAAGTTTGGTTAACACCTTCAGTTTGTGTGAGCAAACACACTCCGTTTGTGTGTCTTCGGCTGACTGTCGCCAAGCGTCATTTCCATCAGAGGAACCAACAACTTGTCGTCTTGTTCACTTTCTGAGAGGGAATTCCTCCGTTAGACGACTCACATCTGCAACTGGCTGTTAGCTAAAAAGAAGATTTTATTATTTGTCTGGCTAACATCCATTTTCTTCTGTTTTATTTTACAAGATGAGTTAATAGATTAGTCTACGTGTTGCTCATCATCAGATAAGGAAACGCTCTTCAAGTCTGCTCACATCATCAGTTTGAGCTCCATCAGTGACAGGTGGTGACTACGAGTCTGAGTGGGCAGAGAGATTTTCCAAATGTGCTGAGAATTTCCACACAGCTAGAATGTTTGTCTAAAAATGGAATCTGTTCCCACGCAACTGATCAGAAAGCTTTCTGTTTATAAGTAAGGAACTTTGAAGTGTTCAGCTGGAGACAAGTTTTAAAAGATTCAAAATCAAAACCACAAGTCTGTTGACTTTATAAAAACCCACACCTGAATTAAATGTAGAAATTTGGGTTTACTTTTATAAAACTTTTTCCATTTTTATCTAAAACTAAATATTCAATAAACAGGGTTTCTGCAGGTTTAAGGAAACCAAATTTAAGGCTTTTAAGACCCCTTTTAAGGCCACCTTGATCAAATTTAAGACCTTGCATTCACAGAATGGGAAAGGGGATGTGACCACCTTACAAATAGTTCTGACTAAAGAAAAAACAAACATCAAGATAATTGATCTGCATTATATCTTACGGAAGTGAATTGCGTGTATAATATTTAAAAAATTGAGATAACTTTTACAAAATAAAAATAAGCTCTGTTTTACTGAATTAGCTCACGCTAGCTTGATGCTTCTCCCCATTTCTAATGTGACTCCTTTACTAATCACACGTGTTCTTACGTATTTAGTTGATCGTGTTCCGACAAAACTTACAGAAAAGTTGTTCTCCAGATTCATAAAAGTCCTTTGGGCGGAGTTCTGTCCTGAGCTTTGTACTAATCTTCGTGGTTTTTAATTTTCTGATGGACACTGGAGCTTCAGCGAGAATTTTCACCGAAGCGGACTTTTCTCCCTCTCTGTGGAGATCCCGCAGGTAAAGATACGGTGGCTGCAGTGGCCAAAATACATCAGAAACTACTATATATCTTTTCTTACTCGCCGACATGAGGGAGTTTTGTGAGATTCCCCCTTTTATTCCACTTTGTTTTGTAACTCAGAAATCATAGGGCCCTAGAAATTTAAGACCTTTGGACACTGAATTTAAGGATTAATTATCATTTTTAATGATATTTAAGGCCTTAAATGTCCTTTTAAGGCTTTTTAAGGACCCGCGGATACCAACCACCGTCATTCTGAAAACCACCTGATCACTCGAGAGAGCAGGCAGGAGTTACTGAGATGAGGGGGGAAAAAAACCTCATGTGGAAAGTGAGTTTTACACTTGTGTAATTTGGACCATTATTAGGACGCCCGTTCTGTTTGTGAGGCTAATAGAACAGAAACTGGAACAGAAACCAGGAAGAGAGATGCACATCTGTGCAACAACATACATGAACAGTTTTACTTGTTTGCAGGAATGCATTTTAAAATATTAAGGGCCATGATTTGATTTTGTAAAAACATTTTTCACTCTAAAATAATTCCATGCCTGTCTGGTGCAGCAACGCCCTCATAGAAGACATTAGCTTTGGATCACGATGATAAAAACACTCACTGTTGAAATGAGAGCCTAAGGCACTGATGAGGCTGAAAATGATCGTTTTCTTCTGGTTTGGAAGCTTTGGGTTTTTCTGAGAATAATAAACTTATACAAAAAGGGTTTAAACTTCATAACTCTAATTTAAGATCTGCAAAAAAAAAAGTATGAAAATGAATTTAAAAGCTTAAAAATGTCAGTTTCAGACAAAATGTCTTTGAAAAAGGAACTGGGTTTTCTGCGAAAACCCAGTTTCTTGATGAAGTGTGATGTTCAGAAGGAAGGAACTGCGACCGCTGCTGCAGCTGTCACGACTAAAATATTTCCCCCAGATCTATCCTCCTCACTGCGCCCGGCGAGCTGCACAGAACACCCTTCAAACTCCACAGCGGGACCTCGCTAATTACCGAATACGGGCCCTAGGGACATTTTAGTGATGTGAAGTTCATTACACTCTCAACAACTGTTATTTATCCCACACCTGAACATACTGCACGTTACAGATGATCGACCATGTGCGTCCAGATTAACGTCCACCAGCTGCCAGATGGCGGGGGCGGGGAGAGAAACAACGGCATCAAAACAATCTGGATGTTTAGGAATTCAAGAGGGAGACTTTAGAAATGAGAGAATAAATTATGCTAATCTTCAGTTTTATACAGTAAAAGTGCATCAGCTGGGATAATCACTTACAGCTCTTCATTCTTACCTATAGTGCATTTTGCAGTTCCAAGATTTATTTACTACCGGAAAAGGGTGGTCCAGGTCGGGAGAGAGGTCCTACCCCAACCGATTGGTCGAACCGATTGGTCGTGATGAAGCTGAGCCAGAAAGCAAGGCTCTCGATTTAGCGGTCGATCTACGTCCCAATCCTCACCTATGGTCATGAGCTTTGGGTAATAACAAAAGGATGAGATCGCGGGTACAACCGGCTGAAATGAGTTTCCTGCGCAGGGTGGCCGGGCTCAGCCTTAGGGATAGGGTGAGGAGCTCAGACATTCAGGAGAGAGTAAAACCACTGCTCCTCCACATCGACAGGAGCCAGTTGAGGTGGTTCGGGCATCTGGTAAGGATGCCTCCTGGACGCGAATATGCGAAATGCAGGTGATTTGGGTAAGGTCCCCCCTTTTCTCGCTTCCGATTGGCTACAAGCGCTCTTCGCTTTGCTGCCTTCGTCTCTTTTTTCATCTACTTTCAGAGCAGCTGATGCGGCGGGTGTGGATACGTGAGCAGAGGTAAGCGTAACGTTATAGGGTTAGTTACTCAGCTATGAAATGAAATAGCCGCTCCTGCGTCCTTCTAGTCCTCTTAGCGATTCAGAGCCAACTCACCTACAGCCAATCGTAGGAGAACGCTTGTAGCCAATCAGAGGCGAGAAAAGGCGGGACCTTACCCAAATCGCCTGCATTTCGCATATTCGCCTCCTGAACGCCTCCCCAGGGAGGAGTTTCAGGCATGTCCTGCTGGCAGGAGACCCCCAGGTCGACCTTTTGGGCGTCCCAGCCGAGGAGCTGATGGACTTGGCCGGGGAGAAGACGTCTTACTTGGGATGCTGCCCCCACGACCCAGATAAGCGGAGGAAGGTGAGGTGAGATTTATTTTAAAATGTATATTTGATGCCCCTTTTTCTTATGTTTTAAATAATTTTTTCAATATTTTTTCCCCACAGAGCTGATTTCCTGTTGCGCAGTTATTGAACAATAGGCCAAATCTGTTTAGGCAACAGAATGGACAGGCAAGAAGAACAAAAACATTTTTTAAAGGGAGAGAGTGGGAAAAAATGCTTTATAATGCAGCCAATCATGAACTCACAGCTTCAACGGGGAAGCAAAATTAGAAGCTGCAACAAATAAATAGTAGAACTGAACAGGGATCACTTAAATTTAAAAAACTGACATCGTCCTGTAAATAAGAAACAGATCAGAGGCCTGATTTAACAAAAGAAAATTAAGAGGAAAATCAATATAAGGGCTCAGACTCTGTGTTCATTTATTTGGCAGTGAGGTTCCTATTCCACTCTCTTAAATAGCAAAGGTGGAAAAACTGCAGCTGCCAGTAACATTAGTGCTGCTGATGTTGCTCGCTATCCTTTATGAAAAAACAAGAACCCTGGTGTTCTAAATAACAAGAACAAGCTCAGTGGGAACTTATTCATAAGAAGGTAATAATAAAAAGATCAGAAATGTGTTTGCAAATACATACAAGAGAAAAAAGCACTAAATCTTGATTTTTTATTTATAATTCCTCAGCCTAACTGCCTAATTGATTTACTTATTTCAGTGTTTCAACCAATACAATAATTTCAGGAAGCACCAAATGTTTTTTAGAGAGTAAAAACCAGATTCTTTAGCCTTTGACTAAATTAAATTCACACACCTTTCATGCACTTTCAAGGGGAGTTTTCAAGCTTTTCCATTGCCTTACATACTGCTATACATATAAACTCAAAATTATTGCTTCATCTAATTGTCTTATCAAAGTAAATAACCAATTTCAGTTACAGTTGAAGTACTTTCCAAGTACAAAGAATTAAGTAAAAAATTCAAGCCCCTTCAAAACCTTAAAAATCACATTGAAATTCAAGTATTTTCAAAGATTTCAAGCACCTGTAAGAACCTTAAAGACCACATTTCGAAAGATCAAGATCCGTGATTTACCTTTACCTTATTTTTCTTTAAATCAAAGATAAATAGAACGTTGGGAAAAAGAAACGCACAAACCCAGAAGTCAGCCTGAGGCTCCTTACCGTGAGCGTCGTCGGACTGGTTGAAACCACACAGCTGGCAGATGGAGCGGACCCACTTGTTCATCTCCTCCTCCGTCTCAGCGACAAGGTAAAACGTGCGGTCGGAAGTTTTGATGTCAAACACGAAGCTGTCCTGGAACTCCTTCCTCTTGAAGGTCAGGCCGGCGTCCACCTGCTCGCAGCAGTGCAGGTCGATGACTCGGATGGGCTTCTTCGAGTGGTCGTTCTTGTAGTACTCCAGGACGTCTGGGTCGCCGCTCATACGGCCACTTCGGAGTATAAACCAGCGCTTCTTCCAGGCCTAGGGTTAAATCACACAAAAAAAAAAGGTAAGAATGTAATAAACTTGACATTTTCTTTTCACACGTTGAACAAATAAGCAGCGGTTATGTTTAATTCCCTGCAACATGTGAGGTAACGTGTCGCCATGGTAACGCAGTCAACAGCTGGACTCCGGTTGTGGTGTCAACTGTTGATCAAGCAGACTTGAAGGGAAAAGTCTGCCTTTTTTAGGCACACGTGTGGTTGGTGTTTGTTAGTGGCTATGTGTGGGGGAGGAGGGGGGGGGGGGGGGGGGGGGGGGGGGGGGGGGGAACCAGCAGGTGTTTACTCCCTCCCAACGTATTTCCTGTGCAGATATCCCTCCTTGAGCGAAGACTCAACGACAGACTGCAGGCTCCTTCCTGCTTTAAGAAAGACACGTCTCTGGTCCAATCAGCATCGAGCCACATGTTATTTATGAGTCCAAAAGTGTAAAAAAAAAAGAAGAACCCATCATGTTTTTGTTGTTTTTACACATTGAGGCAGGTTCACTCTGAAACAATGAAGCGACTTATGATTTAGGAGGAAGTAAAGTAAAAATGTGTCATTTTATCCGTGGCTTGGGGGAAAACATCCAGGAAGAAGAGCAGCGTTCGCTGCTGCAGATTTTCCAGCCGCGGTCTGAGGGGACTCTGTTCTCGGTGCTGAAAACAAAAAAGAGGAAGATAGACCAGGAAGGGAGAGGGGGCGTAAAGGAGCGCCGAGGTGGAGGGGGGTGGGCTGTTGGACGTGTGCCAGTGATGCACTTCCACCAGGCGATGTCTCACATGTAAGCTGCTGACACACAGGATCCTGCTGCCCCCCCCCCACCCTCCTCTCCTTCCATCAACACAGACACTGCCACAAGGCTAACACCTCCCCTCAGAGCAAACTCTACAAACACAGCAGAGATATTTCTAATCTCTCCTGGAAGTATGAATGCTAAACGCTCTGCTTTGAGAGGTCATTAATTCCCAGATGCACAGGGCGTTCAGCAGCCTGGTGTTTATTAGTAACCTGTTAGTGTCTGCAGTGGCTTTAGAGGACACCAGGAAAGAGACGGAGAGCAGAGGGGTGATTTTCCTACGTGGAGCGAGTCTCTGATGGTAAAATTCCTGTTATCTTTCCTCTTGTTCAAAACGTAAAAACACCCGGGGGCACGCTAACGGATTAGCAACTCTAAAAACCAAAGAGAGAAAAAAAAAGTTGAGGATTTAGACATCAAGCCGGGGCAGGAGAGTTTATATATCATCTTGGATTGTTTGTGTTGAGATAATCCGTGATGGTTGTGGATTAGTTAGCATCTGAGCTAAACAGAGACGATAACAACCGACTAAAAATGGTTGAGCTGAGAATTAAAAACCAAGTTATACAAAAAAGCTACATGAGATGTCGTCTTGTGGTATTCATCTTGAATGTATTTACATCCAGAAACAGTATTTTACTAAACATATCTGTTTTCATTCTAATTTGTAAACTTTGAGATAAAAAAAAATGCTGTTAGAACTATTTTACTAACCGACTGCCTGATTAGACTGTAAAGTGTTACATGTGGTCCACCATCTACTCGACCAATCGCTATAGAGAGTTTTACTGTGGTCAACCACAAGCAGCCTTGCAAATGCATAAGCATGACAACATTTACAGGTGTGGTTTACTGAAAAAACATACAGTATTTCTTCATGCAGGCTGAACATGAAATCATGCATCTCCAGCTTTAGCTTCTTATTTAAAATCGTAGTTGAGACGCTAGGATTTGAAAAACCTCGTAAATCCACGTCACAATGCAAATTTGCATACGTTCTAGCCAGAGGTCGTTGCTAGACTTTTTAGTTTTCCGTCATTTTGACTGACAGGGTTAAAAAAAATCCGGTCATAATCTATTTTTAGCCGTCACTTATTAATTTTAAAAATTATAATAATTACATTTTCAGTAGCATTATTACTCTAACACTCGGCCCATTTAGCACATAAATCCATAGGATTAGACTCTAAATTAGTAGATCAGTCAGTCATCATATTGAAATTTCTAAAAACTCTGTTTGGAGTCGGGCGCAGCGCAGCGAGGTGCAGCTCTGTGCGCTCCGCGGGACTCTGATTACCGTATAATATTAACGTTCATTATGAGATCATGAGAGAGAAATGAGGGGTTCGCATATTTTTCATTGAGATACTCCAGGGAAAACCTGGCGCTGATGTTTAATTCGGACCTCCTCTCATTTGGAGTCCAGTTCTATGTGCGCGCGGCTCGCAGAGCAGATTTTGCGTGTCAACAAGCCTCCACAGCCTATGAACAGTGGCGGCTGGTGAAATTTTTTTGGGTGGGGCGCATTTTTGCTAGTCAGTTTTCAGATGCGCAAAAACAAAATAACATATCACCACTAGGGCAGGGAATGAAGCAAAAATATTTTCATCTGACTGAATATTTTTCTGGTAAAAATCCCTAGTACCACCAGTTCTCTAGAAATGTGGAGCTGTTAGGTCTAATTCTACACATCAAACAGTAAAGAAATCATAAAGTCTTCATGAGGAGACCTTAGAATAATATCAATATAATCAGATACAAATAAAAAAACAACCAAAATGTGGTCACAACAGAAGTTGTAAGAGTTTCAAGGAAAAAACAACCTGGCAAAATCAAAAACATTACTTAATATTCACAATTATCTTTCTACTGACACCACAAACAACTAAATCCACCTCTAACTAATACAGTCAGATCATTAATGTTACAATTCAGACAACAACCACTAACCAAGCAAGTCATGACAATCAGCTCAACTAATGAAGTGAATTAACAACAAAATAAAGTCAAATCCACTGATAAGTCCCATCAAACCCAGTCAGACCAAACTTCCTTAAAACACCATAATAATTTAATGAAAAGTAGAGAAAACGCATGAAAAACGGGCTAAACTACATAAACCAACGTATTCAATCAGCAGTACCTGTATTTCTCTAACATTCGGCATACACCTCAACAAACACATGTCGCTATTTAAGGTATAAATTCACACATCTGGACTTAGCACTGCTAGCCGCGGCTAGCTCCGCCTATGGGGTTTTTGAATGGGAAAATCCGTGACAGACACATTGTTATTAAGAAAAGAAACAAACAAACGAAGTCACTCACCATCGAGTTGATTAAATCAGGACAAATGGAATCATTCGGCTTGTTTTCACAAGCGGGCAAGAAGGATTCTTTGAATAAATATCCATTTTCTACCCTCCATTATAAAGAGAGCAAGAACTTCCGGTTTCGGTTTGAGCAACACTCCGGTCTCCTGCCGTTGTGCGCATGTCCCGAGCGATCTCCTATTTTTTGCACTCAGTGCGCATGCGTCAGGAAAAAATTGCCAGTGTGCATGCGTCAGGAGCAGAAAACAATGTGCTATCTCGGGACGGCGTCCCGTCCAGACAAGCGCATTAGAACCCAAAGAAACACGACCTATCGGTCCAGTAAAGAATAGTAAGAAAACCTTTCTAAACTACACCTAAATGCAGATTATACACAGCACTTATTGTATATATAATGGATGGCTCGTTTTGTTTTATTTTTATATTTTGTGATCCCTATTTCTCTTCTACTTCTTCTTGGGACTGGTGGGGCGGCGCCCGAGCGCCCCCTATGGACGGGCCGCCACTGCCTATGAACACTACTCTGAGAGTACATTACAACAGGAAGTGTAGTTAATCCATATCTGATTGCAGAGCGCAGAACATCTGGATAACAGGTCTGTGCACAGCAGCACAGAACCTCAGTCTGGGCTGCAGTTATTGGTGGAGATGCAGCGCTATTTCTGCATCCTTAATTTGAATTATTAGTGGGGACAATTTGGTGATTTCCTATGACGGTATGATGGACGGGCAGGCGTGCGCGCAAACCTGTCAGAATGACCGGCGCTCTTCAGATCTTTCCGTCAAAGTAAAAAAAAAAAAAAAAACGGTTAAATACTGGAAATTTCCGGTTAACGTGACCCCTGGTTCTAGCCCATCTTGGCTCACTACACCCCACAGGCAGGCCTGGATAATGCACAGGCTAGATATGGTTTGAGTCTAGGTGCCTTGTGTGGTCTGGGAGTCCCATTGGCCAGTAAAATATATATTATTTTATTAAAATTTACATGCAAGAATAGTCTTAAACTGAGTCATAAGAGGCGCAGATTTTTCGCGATCTTGACTCACGTTACGCAACACGTAATGTTCATGTATAGAAACAGAACAACAGAACTGGCCCATAGCATAGACGTTTAAGATACCGCCTCTCACGTGGGAGACCTGGGTTCGAGTCCTCAGGCTGAGCATGTGCAAATTTTTAATTTTCCGAAAGGATTTTTAAAATTGTTTGAGCAGCGAGAGAGCCTTTTGGAGCAGCAGTTGGGTCAGTTCGTAACATGTTTCTGCTTCGATATCTTTCTGAGGTCTTTGTGGTTAGCCACACATGCTAATAAACCACACCTTTAAACAATAAAACTACCATTTAAAAATGTTACAGACAAAAATCCCTGCAAATAAACCTCAACAACGATGCATGGTTTGATTCTGTCGTCTACATCATCCTATGAATGAATGACACTTTGTAGTCCATGACTTAGAAAAGCGCTGCACAAATGAAGGACATTTACATTTTGTTTTTCCACATTCTTTACAAATTATGAACACAATTACTACACGGACATACAGTAGATGCTGGAGGAACATTCTTGTCAGAAATCCTTCTAGCTTACTAGCTTCAAACGTCTGCACCTACTGGACTCAAACCGTAGACTCAAATGTGCTGCAGCCGATCTAAAAACAGAATGAAATAAGACGCATGCAGGTCAGCTATATTTCAGTGAATTGTTGTAGATTCAAATAAAAAATGCTTTAGAATAAATCAAAGCAACACATTGATGTCTAGACTAGGCTTGGGCGGTATTATGGTAATACCGTATACAGTCAGTGTTCATAAATAACAACGGTATAATGCCGTCATGAAAAAAATGCATGGTCAGGGCAGGACTGCCAATGAGCCGATGGTAACTTTGGGCCGGTCTGGGGCGCTTGTGCAGCCCGCTATCCAGCAGCTCGTTTTAATCAGCACTTCTTTGTTGCAGCTGTGGGCGTGTTCGCGAGCTTACAGCGCTTCAATCAACAGCGGTAGCCGTCCGAACGAACATCAGCTGTAAGTGCTCATGGTGGGAGCCATGATCGAAAATGCCCGGGCCGAATTATGGTCCCGGTCTGACCTGGTCACAGTAATTCCGTACACCGCGGGAACATGTGGAGGAAGTTTGACAGTGTCAAACGTTGGATACCGCCCTAGCCTAGTCTAGGAAAGGGGTATTTGTGGCCACTTATACCTCGGTACAACGTAGTGGAATTTGTTCTCCGCATTTGACCCATCCCTGAGAGAGCAGAGGGCAGCCAGTTTTGGTTGCGCCCGGGAGACAGATGGAGGTTCAGTATCTTGCCCAAAGATACTTCGACATATGTCCAGGCCGGGGTTTGAACCCACGCTCTCCCACATAGGAGGCAATCTCACTTTCCACTGAGCCACAGTCACCTTTTACACAAGATCCTGGTTCTGAAGTAGGGTGGTGGGACTGAACACTCATCTGTAACGGAGCGGATTCTTCCAGAACTCTAGAGGACTATTTCAGGATTTCTCAAAGCACTGACTGTTCTTAAAGCAGCCGTTTCCTCAGACTTAACCATCGATGCAAACCTAAAATAGCAGATTGGATTCAAATCTTTCTATTTAAACAAACTTTTAATCTGAGGCGATTTCAGGACAACAAATATTTTTGTCATCAACTTCATGAATCTCAGAAATGTGATGAACATATTTTGATTCCATTACATAAATATCTAGTTTCTAAAGAATGGTAACTTAATGCGCAATAACTTTGATCTAGTTTTCAGGATGTTTAAAAAAAATGCATTACAGTACAACACAGTTTGTGAGAAGTAATACTTTATCATGTGGGGGGCACATAACCCCACTATGAATAACTTGATGAGGATTTTGCACCAACCCAGCCCCGTTCTCAGCGTCTCTCTTAGTGTTTTACACGTTCTGTTTAAACTAAACACCTTTGCTTACAGGAAGTGCAGGCTGTGATCTTATCTCTGGTGTGTAGCTGACATCTCCTGAGGTATTGGGGTGTCAGACATCTTGTTTTTATTTTCACACAGTCTGATAAACTGATAACAACTGGAGCCACCAACCGAAATCTCAAGAACACAGAAAAAAATGAATAAATAAGAGCAACGATGACACGTTTAACTATCCTCGATGAGTTGTGCAATCACAGAAATACTTAGTATTAAGTCATTTCTGAGTAAGGGAGGTTGTTTTGATAGTTCAACACAAATTTTAAAAAACACTGAAGGGTGTAGGGCTGCAGATTCCAGGGAAGTGAACAGGGATACTCCTCGGGTTTCATACTGTAAACTTCTCAAACTTTATTCCACTGAAATGCTGTACAGTCAGCACAGCACTCCCAAAGTTTTATTTTGCATTAAAAAAATTAGGCATAATTTAAATAGTTTGCCTTTTCTGGAGAAAAGCCCCTAAACTTAATTGAATCCTGGAGTGCTGCCCAGTTTTAAAAAGGTCGGTGGAACCCAGCTGGCATCCATCAGCAGTGAGGAGAATATTAAGCTTCCAAAAATGGAAATAAGTAATTATTTACTAAACTAAATGTTGCATTTCTGCAGGAAAACAAAGAAGTTTGAGTTTGGTCTGTTTTAGTCGATGTTAGACATTTTTCAAATCTTTTCCCAACAACACAAGCAGCAGTGCAGTTTCTTTTTTTGTGTGTGTGCATCTTGCACGCATGCCCTTAAAGAAAAATAAGAGCAAACTTCCCAGGCAAAGTAAATCATCAGGGAGGAGGACACAAGAAAAAGAGCGAACCCACCCACAGCCTGGCCTACAGAGCATGTCTAAGCCCATCGATCACTGTCTGCAAACTGGGAAGTAGAAGAGCCGGCCGGGGCTGAACTCTTCAGCTCTCCCCTCCCCCTCATGGCTTCAGTTTAGGCTGTTCAAAAAAAACAAAAAAGAGGGGGGGAAATGCCTCGAAACGCTGCCCTTGAGAACAACTGGACTAGACCGTCCGCGGGAACACCAAGAGCGCTTTGATCCAGGTCACAAATTACACCCTGTACTAGGACTGTTAGTCACATTATTGCCTGAGCAATATACTACAAACCACAAGGTACATGCTGTAACTCCCATGTCATGGTGTTTGTTCATGTTCTTTCCACAGAACAAAGTCAAACAAAGTTTAAATCAAAGCCAAAAACAGAACACGCGAAGCTCCGAGCAGAAAACGAAGTGTTACAGACAGAACTCTTAAGAACCTCTTCACAACTTCGAGGAAAAAAGGAAAACGCCTGCAGGCCCTGGGGGCTCTCTGGGTAGATGAGCATCACCCGTATCTGTGGACGAGCACTTAAGTCTCTTTTGTCCAATTCAATCACCCCATCAGTTCTTGACCTTACCAGCTTCTAATTCGTTTGTCCTGAGCTCACAGAAGCCAGCTACAAAAAGGACAACAGAGGAGAACAAAGAAAGAAAAAAATCTCCGCATCTATTTTAGATCACTGGAAGGAAAACATCTAATAACAAAACCACAGAAAACATTCTTCTGAGTGAGTCCGTTTCTAAAAATAAGATCAAAACTGGCTCAACTGGCCGGTTTCTTTTGTTTCTCTGGATGCCGATAAACAGAAAGCGTTTTTCTATTTATGGCAAAAACAATGAATCAGCTGGACGGGAACAATAAGCCAAACCGAGCCGTGCTCTCACCGAAATGAAGCGATGCAATATAGATGAACTAATCAACAGCTCTTAATGACTTTAAACATGATTTTGGAAGATAAATACAGTCAGAGTTATGATACGGTCTCATCTGTTTGCGTTGAGTTTATTACCGCTCAATAACGCAGACTAATCAAGTCAGTCAGGACCTAAACAATTAAGTCAAGGTGTGTCTTTTACAGCAACGGAGAAACGTGTGTGTTTAGTAGTAGGCTGTGTCAACAGGACGTATGATAGGACTCAGTCAGCGTGTTTTTAAATGTCCATGAGCAAACATCCAAGTTAAACAGCCGCGTTTTTCAAGCTGAAGGAGAGAACAGTCTTGTTTACCTCTGGTCCCATTAAAGCAACGGAGGAGGAGTCGGCAGGTCGACTTGGCCTCCTCTGGATTAGCATCACACACACACACACACACACACACACACACACACACACACACACACACACACACACACACACACACACACACACACACACACACACACACTCACACACAGCTGCACAAACACTAGCACTGTAAAGGTGGACGTGAAACCACCTGATGATGAAATCGTTTTCCTTACAGACAATTTCTGTTTTGGCTCATTTTTGGCTAAACGATTTGCACCCTTTAATCTTCTTCATGCCAACATTTCAATTTGACAGTTTAATCCAGGCAACAACTCAAAGCCTTGGAGGTATTATTTACTGCTTCTAAATTACAACTAAAAGTTGGCCAAGTCTCTTGATGCCATGTCCCAAATTATTGTTTATGAGCAAATAATTCCAGTCCTAAAGGAGAAAATCTCTGAATGCGATTTGAAGGATGCCAAAGCAGCAACTGACGAGAATTTAACATTTCAACATACATCAAGTCTTCTGAGACTGACTTTTTAATAATCCAGGTTCAAACAATATAGATTATATTGACAATACTGATATAGGAAATAAGAAGTGGAACAAGAAACAAGATCAGAAACGTTAAAGCTGCAGCCAGTAGCTCATTAGGGTCACTAATGGTAACATTAGTGGCTCCTTTAGGTTACAGTGATAAATGCGAAGCTGTGAGACAAAAGCACAAATGCATGGACACAAGCTTATCGACAATAGAAAATGAACAGCAAAAATTGTTGCTGTGCAGAGACATTAAAGGCACACTAGGCAGTTTTGGCTTGTTTTTAGCTGAGTTGCTAGCTGAAAAGATGTTTTTCTTTTGGGGATTGTAAAGGGTCATTTTAGCACATACTAGCCTAGTGAGCTAGACCGTCAGTTCTGCTCTGCAGACTTGCTAAGCCGCGTTCCATTGGAACCTCTGCAGCCCACAGATTGGCCCGGTCAGTCTCGTACCAGGCTAATCTAACTGTTTGGTGGGCAGGATTAGCCGATGACAGCAGAGCTCCGACTCTGAATTTTAAACATGGCGGCAGCTTCGGAACTGCATTCATTTGAAATGGCTTTGTCATCAACTTTGGACGATTTAGATTTGGGCTTTTCTTTATAAGGGATACTCCACCAGAAAGTGATTTTTTTGTCTATTGCCATATTCCCCATAGCTAGATAAGTGGGCAAAAACAATTAGTAACCAGCCCAGCCATTTTCCTGATCCAGCAGTACTCCTTTAGCAGTCCGGCAGTACTCCTTTAGCATTAGCTTAGCGTAAAACACTGTAAGTGAATGGTAACTACTAGCATGCTAGTTGTTAACTAAATCTAAAGGAGTACTGCCGGATCAGGAAAACGGCTGGGCTGTTTACAAATTGTTTTTGCCCACTGATCTAACTATGAGGAATACGACAATATAGACAAGACAAAAAAAATCACTTTCTGGTGGAGTATAACAGATAGAGGCACTAAAGTTTTGTTTTTTTTGGAAAGAGGATTTATTGGCCGCTTTGCCGATGAAATATGGTAAAAGTTTAATCTACTAGCTGGTTCCGGATGTTGCTAAACGGCTCTAGCGCTATCCAATAGCATGTGAAGACGGTTTGATTGACAACCGTTGATCCCGCCCCTATGAATGAGTTGTTTCAGTGAATTGTGGCCAGACTACATATCCACATACCGTATTTGCCCGAATATAGGACGACCCTGATTATAAGACGACCCCCCCTTTTCAAGACTAATCTTCAGAAAAAAAGACTAAATTCACTTTTTAAAGAAACAATTTTTATTGAAATTTTGAGAAAATCATTTAACTAATGCTACTAATAATTCCAGACTGCTTTAATATTTGCTTATTAACAGGGGTGCACACAACTAGTCCACCAGTCCACTGTACTGATCTCTCTGCCCGAACGCACCTTTGCTGACAGGAGCTTTCACGGTCAGATTGTGCAACTTCGCGATCATCAGACACTGATGAACTTCACATCCAGTTGTGGAGCTGAGATGGAGTTTTCATGTAGGGGAAGCTTGTTTACACACACACGCTGCTGCGGCAAACTGCACACAGCTGCGCCATGAACGAACACACACACAAACCGGCTGCTGTGCCATGATGACGCACACACACAAACCCGCTTTTGCGCCATGATCGTGCAGACACACACAAACCCGCTTTTGCGCCATGATCGTGCAGACACACACACACAAACCCGCTTTTGCGCCATGATCGTGCAGACACACACACACAAACCCGCTTTTGCGCCATGATCGTACACACACAAACCCACTTTTGCGCCATGATCGTACACACACACACACAAACCCGCTTTTGCGCCATGATCGTGCAGACACACACACACAAACCCGCTTTTGCGCCATGATCGTACACACACAAACCCACTGTTGCGCAATTATTGCGCAGACACACACAAACCCGCTGTATGTGTGAGGGAGTGTGTGTGTGTGTCGGGTGCATATAAAGAACGGTGAGACGGATGAGGTTCTGAGGGAGAATGCGTGTGTGAATCGAGCAGCGACGCGAGCCCTCACCTGTACAGAGTCTGCTGCTAAAAACACCTGTTGGGTCTGGACATTTTCTGGACATTTTAATCCTCAGTACTAGTAAACCTGTAACTTTGAACTAGGCCAGGCCCGGACCTCTGGAACTGCTCGCGGTCTGAGCTGCTTCCTGCCGCTTTGACCAAAAAGCCTGCGCCCTCTGCCGGAAAAATTAGGGCGCGATAATAAGACGACCCTCCCTTTTTCAAATTATTTTCAATGAAAAAAAACCTCGTCTTATATGCGGGCAAATACGGTATATAGTCTGGTTTACCAGGCTAAGCACATACTGGCTCAAGAAAAAGATTTAAATATATGAAAAAGTTACTTAGTCTGCCTTTAATTAGTGCCTAAAACATTCTTTGAAAAACCTGATGGCCTTATATTTAAACTTGAGTCTACAGTGTTTCATTTAGGCGATACATTTCGACACGTTTCCCTTCACTTCCAGTTTGATGAGCTTTGATCAAACGGAACGCTGTGAGCGCTAGAGGGAGAACACTCCGCACTCTGAACAGATTCTGGGAAAAATGGTTGCATTGTGGGTGAAAGATAATTTTGTAACAGTAGCAAAAAGGTTTGTGGGAGTAAGAAGACTTTGCAAGTATTTTGGAAAATTTTTGACAGCTCAAAAGTTATAGTGCTTGACCTCATCACATTAAGGCAAACGTACTGTAAGTTCTCCAGAACGAATCACATTTTAACTGTGATTGTGTACAAGTTATAAAAAATGTCAAAATGCCAATTTAAATATTTAAAATTCAACATCCTGTGACCCACATGAGTAGTGTTATTGTTGTTGTGAATTATCACTAAGGCGCTCAATAGACAGCTGTGTTTTCTTACTATTGTCTCTATTGTTGAGCACATTAATATCCTTCATTTTGAGAGACACAGGGACAAAAAACTTTTTATTTTTTTTGCAAAAAGATTTTCTTTGCATTCTAGAACTTGTAGTTCAGCTTCAGAATGTTAACCAAGTAGGAATATTAGGAGCCGATTGTTGGCTTCTCATCCCATCTGGTGACTAAAAAAGGCTAAAATGTTTCATTTGCAGAAAGCTGCACCCATCAACAGAACAGCAGTGGAGTCAGTTTTACAATGCATTCATTAAAACTGTTAGAATGAACAGCAGTGAATTCAGAAACACTCGTTATTCTGGTTAATGTGGTAAAGCTGGCCGGATGGACAATATCAATGATTAAATAGCTCTGATCAATAATGGGTCACCACATGCATGATATTTATATTATTTTATTAACCTTTATTTAACCAGGAAAGTCCCATTGAGATTCAGAATCTCTTTTACAAGAGAGTCCTGGACCCTGAACCCTATAGGGCATGTTGTGATCTGTGGGGGAAACCGGAGTACCCGGAGAAAACCCATGCATGCATGGGGAGAACATGCAACTCCACGCAGAAAGGCCACAACTGGGATTTGAACCTGCGACCTTCTTGCTGCGAGACAACAGTGCTAACCAACTGCGCCACCATGCAGCCCAAACCAACAACAACAACCCTAAACATGCATTACACAGCTTTAAATTTGTAAAAATCTTTCGTAAATGCATTTAAAAAAAGCTAAAAGTATATGTGTCTTCGTCTGAGTGCCTTACAGGTGTCAAGTATCTGTTTTTAGCTGTCAGGGAAAAGTTTATATGAGTTTATATAAACCACAAATGTTTCCCTCAAAGTTGCATATTTCACTCGGGGTTTTACGTCTCCACTCAGAGTGAGACGTTAACCAGGCAGCTGTCCCATTCAGAGTTTATAATAAACTTTTTCTGGAGCATTAAAAAAAAAAAGAAAAAATCAGGTCACAAACAAAACCGTGCCAACAGTGTTCATCTTCAGCAGCTCCAACACATCGCTCATCGTGACGGACGCTGCGATCCAGAGTCTCCAGGGTCAGAGACGATGCTGTCCCTCGTGTGCCCAGTAAAGTAAACACACAACGATGTTAAACAGAGACTCAGTAGACGACTGTACGTGCAGTAAAACTGCTCAGATTTACAAAAAGAAACAGTCTAAACACTGACTGAAGAGCAGCAGCTGTAACACAATGAGAAATCGAAAACAGGCCAATAAATTCATACGTCTTAATAAAGATGGTGGGAGGTAAGACGCCGAGTTTAAACACGTGAAATCCTCTCAAATGAGAAAAGTAGAAATGTTTGATTCTAATTTCTCCAACACACCTCCAATCATCAGCCTTAAAACCCATTTGCTACAAAGAAAAGAGTTTTTCACAAGGTTGTGACAAATCATTGCACTCTCTCAAATGCAGTGTCATCGTGTGACTGACACTCTACCCAACAGGTGTGATAATGAGGAATGGGACCACCGCCTTTGGCAGCGACAGTTTTCATGCATTTACTACTCGGGAGCAATGATCTGCAGAATCTGCTGCGTTCTCACAAAAACAACCCCTAAAGAGCTCTCAGCAGACGTAATCAACCTCAATTTGCAGCTGAAACGTTCCATTATTAGAAAAATGAGTAATCTCACACCATGTCTCCATTTCAGCAGAAGACTGGTCTCATTTAGCACGAGCCCTCTCTGACAGTTTAACTAACGGGAAGCATTCTCTTCAATCAGAAACTCTTTGTGTCGCTTCCTCTGCTTCTGCCATCACCGGCAGCTCATAAACGAACGCGCGCGAATGACGCGCTGTGAGCATCTTCTGGCATTTTTATACAATTAAAAGTAGCTTAAATGCATAAAGCAACAAATATAATACATGAAGCTGAGACCTTTCAGGCCTCAGCACATGCCAAGCTGTGCAAACATTTTAGACAGAAAAATCTAGTCATGTGACTAAAGAACACTTGTAAACACACACCTGAATGATGCGTTACAAAAACATTAGATTTACTCAGATTAATAGACATTAACATTGTAGCACAGTTCATATGAGGCACAACAAATAAACACTTAAATAGACAGTTATAAACATGTAATAAAAATGGAAATTATGTTCATATGGAATACTCTTAATTAGGGATGTAACAATTCAGTTAAGCCACGATTCACTTTAATTCCTGATTTTAAGATCACAAATTCAAAATTTTTTTTAACGAATTTTCACATCAAAACATCCAACGTGATGGCATGGAGCACTTCGACTCAATATTTTTAATCATTTGTGGAAATCCTTCACTTTCTACAGTTGAAAATGGCTTCGTGTCCTTTGCAGTATAAAGAGCGATGGACCTTGTAATCGCTTGTGCTCTTGGACTGGTGTGAGGAAGAAGAGTTGTAAATACTAGGGCTGGGTACCGAAACACGGTACTAGACCGGTACCAACCGAATGCATTCGGTAGGTACCGGTACCGTAAAAAAAAAAAAAGGTACAGATTTCGGTACTTTTACTATAAAATGTCCCTGTAAATGAGCCGCTCCATTTCTCTACTGCTGCTCCGCCCCACGTTTTACATGAGACGCAGAGGCGTAGAGTACTCCTCATACACTCATGGCAACCCCTCCTCTACCTTTCAAAACAGTTATCCCACAAGTGTAGCGATTTCCGTGTTAAAATGTTGAAAAAATCTAAAGTTTGGCTGCATTTTGGAAAGGTAGACGTGAACAGAGCAAAATACAACATAAGATTTGTGCTGCGAAAAACAGCGGATCGCATATGTAATTCACTTGCAGGTGCAGCGCTGTAAAAAATAATAATAAAAAGAGGAGACTCCGAGCTTCCAACCTCTGCTGCTTAGGAGGTGCGTGGGGGGAATATGACATTCAGTTTCCAAGGTCAGCAATAAATACAGGTAATAATAATAAAAGCATAAATATGCCATTAGAAGAGGGTTTTTTTGTTTGTTTAATTTTAAAAAACTTTTAGTACTTTATTTTCTCTCAGAATTATACATATATGTACCGAAATAAGTATCGTTAAAGTATAGTGTAGTAGTATCAAAAAATATTTAACGGTACCCAGCCCTAGTAAATACGTTAGCTAGCGTAGTTTGCCCCTGGGCTCTTCACTCCTGCGTTGGTGTCTGTAGCGACACAAACTCGCTGTGGTACCGACTGAGATGTGTTTGTACTATCTATTTGTGTACGTTATGCGTCTCTTAGTGCTTACACGCAGTTTTTGTCTTGTCGGTATATCGCTCACCCGTTTCATTTGTAAACACAAAAAAGCCAAATTGCTGCCACACTGTTGTCTTCAAATTGATTGGAGTGTCCACCATCTTGAAGTTGCTTGCTGTAGCCATAGATATCATATATATCACTAGATATCTTACCCGAGCTGTTTGTCAATGGACCCTAACGTAGCTACGCCGGCGGCCATCTTGGGGCAGCCAGCTGCCCCCTTTCATAACACTGGTGTCAATGGAGCGTGTACTAATCTAACTTGCTCAATTTTTAACCCATTTTCAAACGGTTTGCATTTATATAAACGTCAGCGACGTGGCTGTGAATATATATCAAAATAAATTGATAATGGTCAGGAAATTCATAAATTGTGAAAGTATCAAATCTCAAGTCTATACATAATAAGGTTTGTAAGAAAGTAACCCGTTTGTAAATCTGTTCATTTTTCATCAAGTTATGAGTGTTTTTAGTTAAATTGATGCTCACCTTCCATCTGCTGCCATAGAGAGCAGAATGTCAGCTGGCTGCCCCAAGATGGCCGCCGTGTAGCTACGCTGTTGAACCCCGGATGATTCATCTAGCCTTTATATATGATATCTATGGCTGTAGCCATGCTTGCCTCTGTTCTGATTAGCAGCAGTTTGGTGCCACTGTCTGGCGCAAGCAAGCATGCCATGTACGTAGTACGTGATCTGTACAGGCCTTTGTGAATCGACTTTCCTTTTTTCTACAACAATTGATATTTAAACTAGTTTACATCGATTTTACATTGATTCTCGAAGCATCGTTAAATCCTTTCTTTTAATTTGTAAAACAATTATTAGGATATTACGGAATTATTTCACAAGGGTTAGGCTAACCCAAAGTGGCTAGCTGTTATGCTAGCTCCGGAGTGTTTTTAGCTCATGATTCCTGATTTTTTTTTCCTCGATCTCTCCCTGCTTGAACACAGCTGATTTCTTTGAAAGAGTAAATAACCGCTCCAGTAGAAAGCAATGAAGGCTGAGGAGACATTTCAACAGATTTAGGTGTTTCTGAGCAGAAACAATGGTGCTAACATTTTTATGACAGTGATTTAAAACGGACACTAGGGGGTGCTAAAAACAAGCAAAACATGTCTTTAAAGTACCGGTAATGAACATATGTGCAGTACAGTCGAACTGAATCCTCTTCAGCATGCAAAAACAAAAAGAACTAAGTAGGTAGTGCACAATGTCATCCAAAGAAATATTTGCCACACTCAAGAGAAAATAAAACAGCATTGTTTCTGTTGCTATTAATGTTTTAACATGAAGCCTACATTTTTATTCCAACAACATCTCAGGGTTTATTTTTATCTGAACTCACAAGTTCTAGCTCCTTTAACTGAATTACAGCAGCTCAATAGTTTCTAAGGTTACTGAACTTTTCTGCCCGTTACAAATCATTTCTAGTCAAATGTAGCTGCCGTTTGTATTTATCAGCGAAACACAACTTCAAAATTCATGAACGTCTGCTTTGCTCATAAATGATGCAGTTCACTGTGATACAATAAATCTGATACATTTTCAAGGAACAAATATCCAAGAACTGTTAACAAAAATGTAGAAAAGCTTTCGACAGAAATGGTCATTATGTTTAAAAAAAATTTAATTCCAAGCATCATTAAGATTTTATAACTGCATTAAGGATTTAAACTCAAAACATTTTTTTCTAGTTTCATTGTTCATTTTTCTCTTAAAATACAGTACAGAAGAAAAACCCCAATTTTTAAAAAGCTTCAAGTACTGCAACCACGTTTACCACAACCACAAAGTACTTAGCTTACACATTTCCATCTCCTACAGACATTCGTAGCGAGGCAAAAACTTCATACAAAACAGAAACTTAAGGCTGTAACTACTAAAGGTTAATGAATATTTCATGATAAAAATGCCAGTACATCTGGTATTAAGGTGGAATTTTTTTTAATATAAAAGATAATTCACAAATGCACCATTTAAAAACACTTATTTACTATAGGAATTTTATTTTTTATTCTAACAAACTGAAGACATTCAATCTTTATATTTATCTTAATAATGTATTATAGTTTCCCCAACCACAAACTGTCAAACCTAGTTGTCAAACAACACCTTTTATGACATCATCATGATAATCTCCAAAAATAACCCAAACAATAACAAGTCACATGAGAAAAACAGTCAGACTGTTTGTGTTTTTGTCACCACGCCTGCAATCGTACACATTCACCTACTGACCGACGCTGCTACATCCCACAAGCTCTCAGATTCACTTCAGATTTAAACCACATTCCAGCTTTTAGAATTTTTAAAAAATAAATCTGAATTTGACTTTTGCATGATGCAGAACTACAGACTTGGTTGAGTCACATCAGAACGGCAGAAGATTCAGAAAACCGATCTAAAAACAATCACTTGACATGCCATCTCCAGCTTGACGTACGTACTTGTTGTATCAAGTTTCGTCCATATGAGGCTTCATGTAGATCGAACCACCATCAGAACACTAGATTTCTTCTCATGTAGACAGATAGGGAGGATTATGCAGTTAAAACAATTAAACGACCCTGCACTATGCGGATACAGCTGCACCTAAAAATCTGTGAAGCAGCTTAAAATATAGGGGGCTGATTGCAAAGTAATACATTTTTTAAATATTTGCGACATGTTTGCTAATTAGCCTCAAATAGCATAACAATGTAAGTAGTTAGAAATCAAATAGAATTAAATCTAAATTTTGAAATATAAACGTGGAAGATTTAAACTAAATACTTATCCAACTTTCACATTTAGAATGATGTAAAATGGACGAATCCTACCAAAATAAATGCAGGGTGAAGAGATCCCCTAGCTAACATCTCAGAGTCATTTTGATTGTGTACAGGTACTATTTTAGACTTGGGACTACTTTATGGCAAAGAACAGCTGTAAGCCTCCGCTGAACGGAGCAAGGACATGACGCAGCGACCTCAAAGTGTCTACGTCCGTAAACACAAATACTGGCTGCTAGTCTAAACCCGGTAATGTTTTTTGAAGATAATTTCTGTGCAGCTCCTGACTTTGTGTTATTTTTCATCATCTTTGAGGTTTGCAAACAACGCTTGGATATAAGTTCATGGAGGCGCTTTTGGGACCGCTGTGTCATGTCCTTGCGCCGTTCAGCGGAGGCTTACAGCTGTGCTTTGTCATAAAGTAGTCCCAAGTCTAAAATAGTACCTGTAATTCCTTCGTGTTACTTTTTATTTTCACTTACAGTCGATATGTTTACTGAGGTCACTAGGCAGAATTAGTATCATTAGTATCACTGCTGAGTGAGTTTTAAGGACTTTTTTCTCACAATGCTAGTTGTTACCATTCACTTGCATTGTTTTCTGCTAAGCTAATGCTAAAGGAGTACTGCTGGATCAGGATAACAGCTGGGGGCTGGTTACTAATTGTTTTTGCCCACTTATCCATCTATGGGGAATATGGCAATAAACAAAACAAAAAAAAAAATAATTTGGGTGGAGTATCCCTTTAAATATTTAGCTTTAATTCCAGTATTATTTAGATTTGTGTTCAGACATTTATACCTAACTTTATTTTATAAATAAATCAGGTTAAAAGTGACCCTATTTTCATTGTTTTAAAGAACTAAATGTTAACAAATCTGTTATAATGCTAAATATAGCAAAATGTAGGTATTTCTAATGTACCATTTTATGATCAGCGCCCTATATGTACATGTACTATCAAACACCCGTACCCCGTGTCAGATTTATATTTTAAGTGGTTGATGGACATCACGTTAAATGGAGGATCTTTGCATCCAGATCAGTATTTGACATTGGAAAGTGCTCTATACTATAGAGCATCTATAGAGCACCCCATGATTACTCAGTCTACAGTTATCCTGGTCAACACACAACTCCTTCTAAACATGATCGATGGTCTGCAGCCAGTGTCAAGTTCTTGGATGCTCATCTCAATGACCTGACCGAGCTAAAAGAGAACGATCCAATCAGGAGATCGAAGGGTTTGGTGAATTGCTGGACCTCAACGTAGTCCTGATTGGAAAAGTGTTCAGGAATTCATCAGCTGTCTGCTGCAGCACTGCTGTAGCCAGGGAACAAATGTGCACTCCAGACATTCAACTTTTGTTTTTGTCTCTGCAGAACCATTGTAATTACAGAGAGAATCGTCTGAATATATTATTACACTTGTGCAAGTTCAGCCACAGTCAACAAAGAATCACACCAGATGTACTTATTTTGGTTTGTCTGGTTTTAATCAGAGGAGACCTGAAAAGTCACTCAGAAACTTTCAATAATTTACAAATAGTAGCTGGAAAAACCATTTATAGACCTTCAAAGAAGCTCAACGTGTGGGAAATAACATCTGAATTATTATTGTTCCAATCAGCAAAGTGTGTCGACTGCTTTGTCTGTAAGTTTTATTTAAACACTAAATTCATTTATGTGAATAAACTTAAAACCACATTAATAAAACTGACAATAAATAAACTCTCATATATACAGTATATAAAATCAGCAAACCTGAAGGGGTTAATTCTGTCAAAAACACTTCAAATCTGAGAAATAACCGTCTCAGTGAGGCGGCCAGGAGTTTCAGAGGCACCTTGGGCAATAAATTAAACTTTGCAAAACTGAAAGAGGAGGAAAACCTTGTGAATTACTAGTAGCTCATACCCTGAATGGGAGGGCGTTAAGTCAATCAGGGGCTTGAAACCCAACAATTTTCCCATTTTTAATTATGACAAGTCAGAGACTAAAATAGCTAATGACATGAAAAGATTTTCATCCACTTTATTACCAGGTCTGAGGTAGTTCTGTGTCCCTATAGTGTACTGTTGATCTAAAGAATGTCTCTGAATAACATTAAATGTATTAAATGCTAACTATCCGCCACTTTGGGATAATACATTTGACATGTTGTTTTATTATTATCTCCATATGAAGCCCCTGTGGTGTTTCTAAGTTCAGCAAAAACCCCTCAACATTCTCACTGCTGCTCCTAATCATGAGAAGGTAAATAAAAAGATCTTTGGGATCTAATTTCCTTCAGAAAGACTATTTTAAGCTCAGCCAATAAAGGCTTGATAGACAGAAATGCGTTTATATACTTGTCGACCAATTTGATTTCTTTCCCCGTCATGGGACTTGTGTCACAACACTTCCTGAAGGTACCATCCAAAGGAAGTCTGGCTAATGTTACTGGTGAAATCATGCTGTTTTGGACCAAAAGAGCAGCTCAAAGAGTTGCTGACATAAGACAGGATGTGATGATACAAGGCTAAAAGAAGGTTGCCATCAGATTTTTGCAAAAAGTGATAATTATAGAAAAAAGATGCAAAAAAAAGTTGAAGAAACAGATGTGGAAAACAGAGTTTGCAGAACTAAACAGCTCTTTGCTTTGTCACAGATTCCTCTTTTCCACTACACTGGTGCCGGTGCTCGGCCGGTTCTGAACTAGGAGAACCGGCCCGCATTTCCACTATGCAGGAGCTCAGCGGGAGCGGCGTGATAATACGTCACAGGAGCACTTCTTGAGTTTTTACAGTTTGTTATTGTCCCGCTTTACCTGGGACAGTCCCGATTTTGAGTCACGTGTCCCCGAGGATTTTTACAATCCCATTATATTGTCCCGTATTTACCCAGCCTGTGTCCTGGTCGTCCTGATTCTAAACTAAAGTAATAGCTTACAGTACGATTCTCTTATTAAAATATCAATATTTTAAAGTAAGTTAAGGTAAAAATTAAAGTTTTATCAATGAAGGAAAACAGTATGAAAGCAGAGAAACGCAGCCGGTCAGCAGAGTGAAGTCAGTCAGCGAGTCGACCCCTCCCCTCCCGTCTCTGGCTGCAGCAGCGAGTGTTCCGTGAGTCGGAGAACGTAAACAGTGTGTGGAGCGATTTGAGCGCCACAAACAACTTCTGCTGGATTTCAGCCGAAGTGCTTTGATTTCCTCTGCGCTCCACGTTACCGAGCCTTGGGTGCCCGCCTCTTTTTTCTTCTTCTTCGTGGGATCACTCCGTCCGCCACTTGTCACGTCACGGGTTCTCGTGCCTGGACCAGCAGCGTTTAGGAGCTGGTTCGGAACCTGTTTTTTCAGCACCGGCCCCAGTTTTCTTCAGTGGAAAAGCGCGGAAGCGGTTCCGAACTCGGGAACCGGCATGGGAACCAGTGCAGTGGAAAAGGGGTAAAAGTCCGCTCAATAAACTAACAATAATTGTAGATTTCCACTTATTTACAGCCATTAGGATCTATTTAAATGGACTTTTTGGCATTTATGAAATGTGTTTCTGCATAAAAGTTATAAATATTTCATATACTACCCATTAGATTCCTGAAAGGCCTCAGTTTGGAGAAGTAGAGCTTACATCTGGCAGTCTGATGAGCTAACAGCTAGTCCAAACACAACCAATAACAAAGTGAACTGCTAGTATTTTAAAGCAGCTCATGAGAGTAACTCTCTAAACCTTTATACTGCTGTTAAGTTAGTGTGTTATGGTTTATGGTGTCTACTAGGGGTGTAACGAGATCTCATGGCACGAGATCTCGCGATATTAAAACGCCACGATATTTCTCGTTGAGATAAGTTCGATCTCGTGAACCCGCATGACCTGATTATGTCATTATTTGCATTTGGGCACGCGAGTGAAAACGTCGCTCCTAAAGCGAAAATGAAACTTAAAACGCTGCTGTTCATATCACTGTAAACGCAGCGCTCAGATGCCCTGTTAGAAAATCACGTGCCTGCTGTGGAAACAGTAAAAGAAGAACAGCTGGGGGCTTGGTGTGTGGCTCAGAGCAGAAAGACATGGATCCCTACCC
>SSNR01000180.1:1050048-1084852 GCA_006937965.1 Callopanchax toddi
GAGAGAGAGAGAGAGAGAGAGAGAGAGAGAGAGAGAGAGAGAGAGAGAGAGAGAGAGAGAGAGAGATGGGCTGTTGGGATAGACAGGATGGCAAACAACCATCCTGAAAGGGGAAAAAAAACTACAAAAATACCGTATATATATATATATTTGTCGAAACTACATTAAGATGCTTCTAAGCGCAAAGAAAAAAAAATCACATAGAACGTTTAGGGAAAAAAATTGATACTTAAGTGTTAAAAACCCATCAAAGTTAGATGGAAAAAAGAAACTCACTAAAGTAAAAAAAAAAGTTTAAAAGAAAAAAGAAGAAACCCACAAAGTTAAAAAAAAAATGTCGAAACTACATTAACATGCATCTCTGAAAAATGAAATCACACAAAACGTTTAGAAAAAAAATTGAGGAAAAAAATTGAGTTAAAACCGATACTAGTGTTAAAAACCCATCAAAGTTAGACGGAAACAAAGAAACTCACTAAAGTAAAAAAAAGTTTAAAAGAAAAATGAAGAAACCCACAAAGTAAAAAAAAAAAAAAATGTCGAAACTACATTCTCTGAAAAGAAATCACACATAATGTTTAGAAAACATTTGAGTTAAAACTGATACTAAAATAAAAACCCACCAAAGGAGGAAAAAAGAAACTTACCAATGTAAAAGATTTTTAAAAAGTGAGAAAAAAGAAACCCCCCAAAAGTTAGAAAATGTAAAAAGTAGTTGTCACCTAACTAAATCAACTAAATTCCAATCTTGTTTGGTAGAAATGGGGGAAAAGCACCATCTTGTGGAAGGTTAACAACAGTTCCTCTGAACATTTTTGTTACAGAAAAATGGGAAATACCGTAAAATAATAATTTGATAAACAAATAGCATCACCTCCATTGGTCATAATTTTTATTACAAGCTAAAATACAATAAAAATGATACTTGAACACAAAAATGAGAGAAATACATAAATATGAAGCTGTTTTTATTATTGTTAAAACACACAAAAAAAGATTCCAGATGTATCCAATATGTTGTATCTTACAAAAGGCAAGAATGGGAAAATCTGGGGAAAGGAATCACATCTTTTATGTTATCAACACCCAGAATGCACTGCAAGTATCGCTCAAATCCCAGTCCGAAGCCTCCATGAGGGACAGAGCCAAATCGCCTCAGATCCAGATACCTGCAGGTTCACATAAATATGATTTTTTTATTTCAGAAAGGTAGATTTTGGAAATGTATAAAAAATAATGTATCTTTTTACCAGCTGTAGGTTTCCCCCAGTCCAACCCTATAAAGTATTTAAAGAAACATCGGTCAAAATAGTAACATCTGCAATAAAACATTATCTATGGCATACTTTTTATATTATATGAACAACATTCTGACTCTGTGTGCAAATACAAAAGTTCAGTTTGACTTTATTACTATTAGGGTGTGTGTGTAAGATTCAGAGTACATAAGTAACAACAGGCATTAAACATCTGAACATGAAATCTACATATTCCCTTAAAAAGAAAATGACAACATGTAAAGAAACTGTTGTTTTTCAAATGAAAATAACAATCATGTTCTGTTTATATTATATAGAAGTGGTTCTCAAACTTTTCAGCTTTTCCTCCTCCCAAAAAAGTTTCAGACCTTTGTGACTAGGGCTGGACGATATGGCCTAAAATCTATACTGCGGTATAATTATGAGCATGTTCGGTAATTGCATATATATTTATATATAATAATAAAGTATGACCTGAAATATCATTTAAAAAACTTTGATACATAGAAAATGCTGCACATATCAGCTTTAAAGTCTCTCCCCTCTGGTCATTAGGCTTTCACCCCCGGAGGAGATATGCACCTCTACCTGGTCTAACTGAGAAATACCCTGGCTTCTGTCTGACAATCCGCTCCGGTCGAAGGTGGAGGGGGCATGAAGAGGACGGAACCGGACCAGACCCGACCCGACGGGACCGGCACAGTGCGTCCGGACCTGAACCGTGCGGTTCTGCAGCGCCCTCACCTCCCTGAGTTGCAGCTTAAAAGAGAGGCTGCTCGCTGCAGAACCAGAAAGGTGGAGCTGCACCAGGTTCAGCTCCGCCCATTCAACCAATCAGACCCGACCATTCCATCAGAGTCAGCTCCCACACCTCCCGTGTGATTGGTTACACTGGGCTGTTAGATCCAAGAACGAGGTGTTGCATCTCCGCCGGATCCAGAGCACAAAGTCCGGCGGAGATGCAACACCTCGTTGTCGGGTAATGCTGCAAGCGTGTCCGCGGAGCTTCGTACGGTGCTCCTGGTCCGGCGCAGCTTTGTGCTGCGGGTCCGCGAAGCAAAGTGGGCTAGTTCGGCTTTCTCGGTTAGGCTCACTGTCTCTCTTTGTAGTCCGTATGACAGAAAACGTTTCTCATTCACAAACTAATACTGTTACAAAAACATGACTGAAACCCCGAGATATTTAATCAATTTGGAGGAGATGTTTTATCCTGAAAACAAGGAGAAACAGAAGGAGAAACAGGCAGATTGCTAACCCTTGCAATAAAGTTATTTAAGAAAAACAGCGGACAAGTCAGCGAGTCTGTGTAGCGGGCCAGGGCTGACTCTGGTTGAATGGGTGGGGCTGAATCTGGTGCAGCTCCGCCTTTCTGGTTCTGCAGCGAGAACTACTTGGCTTAAAACACGAGAGGGGGCATGAAGAGGACAGAACCGGACCAGTGCATCCGGACCTGAACCGGCAGCACCTTCACCCCCGAGTCGTCTCAAAGAGTGCAGGATGCGATTTGTGAAAAACGCAGGGTGGGGGGGGATTTGGCGCTCGTCTCGTTCGTCTGTGAGGTGCTGCAGCAGTTCAGGTCCTGCTGACCCATGTTCGGTTCCGTCCACCACGCAAATTTTTGGGAAAACTGGAAACAAGAGAATTGTTAAGAACAACTGATAAAGTTGGAGGTGTACAATTCCAAAGGAATAGGTCTGTTGGAACTTGCTCTAAGGTAGGTAGAGTCAAAATCTCTACCGTCGTTTTCACCGTATACCGTCCACCCCTATTTGTGACCTTGACTATTTCTATAGTTCATATCTCTACATATTCTATTTCATTTCTGTAGATGATTCCAAGACCTCCACCTGCCGTTTCATGACCCACAGTGGGATCCCAATCCCAATGTTAAAAACCAAAATGTATTTATTAGATATAGTTTATAAATCTAACATGTTAAGATACATGTAATGTCAGTCAACATCCAGTCTAAATTTACCACCTGACCTGTTGTTGTGAGCTTTAAAGAAGTCAGTCTGGATTTCTTCAAAAGGTTTGAAATATTTCCAGCCATTACGGTAAGAACACAGTTTTATTTAAATATCCGCTCATTACTAATCCTGTATTCTTACTCTTCCAGCCGAGCCTGTAGCAGATTCAGCCTCTCCTCTCTCAGCGAGCCCCCACAGAGCTCTCCCACTCCTGGCACAAGAAGGTCCACTGCAGCTGCCTGAACACAGTCAAAGTCAGCTCATATGCAAATCACTTGAATGGGCCAACTGGCACCACAGTGAAGGAACCGAGTGATGAAATGATTTCATCACTCAGCGTTTTAACGTGATTAGGTCTCACCGTGTGCTTGGGATGGTCCTGGTTGTCTCTTGCATAAAACGGCTTCAGCTCATAAGGATAATCAGTGATAAAGACTGGAATGTTGCCACAGTGTTTCACCACATACTTCTCATGTTCCGTCATAAGGTCACAGCCCCACTGTAATAGGAAAAAAAAGCTGAGGTCAAAAGGTACAGTTAATGTAAATATAGTTCTATCGTAGAGTTTAAAAAAATCTAATTACGTCTTTAGGGAAGGTAAAGTTCTCCGAGCTGCGGTTTAGGATGTCTATGGCCTCGCTATACGTAATCCTAAAAAAACCAAAAAGATTTCACACATTTAAGACACATTTTTTTAAAGGCTTAATCTTTAAAAGTTCAATGTTTAGAAAAAACTCACACAGGGAAGCTCTGTTTCATCATAGCGTTTACAGTGTCCTTAAAACAAAAGAATTAAAGAGGAAAGAGCTGAGCTGAGGTTAAAATACAGTCTGATGGCTGTTTGGAGTAAAGACGTGTCCAAGTGTCCTTCAGGACTCACCCTGTGTCCAGGAGTCACATGCTTATGAAACAAATCCACGTCCTCCGCACAGTGAGCCAACACATGCTCAGTGGCTGATCTGAACACGCTCTCCATGACCTGAAGGCAGATCAGGTTTCATTATTACTACGTTCCTCTGCAGCAGAGGGTATTATTATCTTATTTAACTAATAAACGCTGACAACACCATAACTGTGCAAAGCTTTGTTACTACAGTAGCTCAGTAGGGACAAATCACATGTTCAGGTTTTTCTATTTTGTTTATTTCCCCACGAAATGACACAGAACACCTTTGCTCTGACTTCTCTCAGATTTTTGCTTAAAGCAGGAGTATTTGAGTGAGAGAGAATTACAGTGATCCCTTATTTATCACGGGAGTTACGTACCAAAAACTACCCGCATTAGGTGAAATCCGTGATGTAGCAGTTTTATATTGGTACTATTATTCCAGATGTTGTAAAACCCCTCACTACACACGTTATACACTTTTTCTGAGACAGGCATTAACATTTTCACACCTTTCTCTCTTGTTTAAACACTACCGGACCATCAGAACGGCAGAATAAATCATTTAATTGAGGTAATGATCGCATCTGACGAACACCGTGTGTTTAGTCGCGGTAAAAAGCCTGCAGCTGCTGCGGTGCGAAACCCAGCATATGCTTTTTTACCTCCCGCTGCGCTCTCATGAAGGAAGCAAGCATGAGGGTGCAACTGGGTCTGTGGTCTAGCGGAGAGGCACCGCGGTTCTTGGGTAGTCAGCACGCAGTGCGCGTTCTCCAGAGAGGAGTCAGGATGCACTGCACTCGGCGACACTCAGGTAACCGCGCCATATGGAGGAAATAGACTGACAATGGTCAGGACGCAATACAGAATGTGCTGTAAAAAAAAGCATGCGAAATTGCACCCAAAAAAATCCATGAAACTGCGAGTTCGTGAAAGGTGAGCCGTGTTATAGCGAGGGACCACTGTATTTGACTCCAACATCCCACACGGCCCCTCCCAAAGCATTCCGTCTCCCTCCTTCTAACGCCACCTCTACAATTGTGCACGCACTCCAGTCTCTAATGCGTTTGTCTGCAAGTTTAGTCACCAAACTTGTCTTTTTTCTTTCTTCCTGAAGTTGATGCAGCCCTCGGTGGCTAACTTTTTAGCAGAAGTTTGCTCTGACTTTTCCATGACCGGCCACGCTCTTCCAGTAAGGCGACTGTAAACAGGAAGACACGGGGCGTCCTGTGTGCAGCCCCACTTTTATAGGTCTGCACAATGCGCATGCACGTTGATTGACAGCTGACATCGCGTAAACTCGAATTCTATTGGCTTAAAAAATTTGATGGCCATTGTGAATTCATAGAGGTCTATGTGAGGAAGGAGGGTCTTCAGAAGAATAACAAATGTGTGGAACTCTAACCATATGTCATAGTTTAGAGCTGAACTATCATTTGAAACATTTATAAAACTTTGATACACAAATAAATGCTCCAGACTGCAGCTTTAATATAGGTTTGACTCATTATTGTAAAATTCTTTAGATACATAATCCGCTGATGAGTGGACCATACACTTATTAAAAGCAACAGGCTGTTAATGCAGCATGATTTTTATATTTTTGGTGTGGTCATAAATACTGAGTGCCATCATGTTCAATACCAGTCAGCAGAGAAGAAAAAGCCTGAATAAAAACCATGCTCATGTAGTCTTTAGAGAGCCCTGAATCTTTCTGCCCGATCAGCAGCCTGCAGACTTTCCAGAAACCATTACAATACCAGCCTGACTCATTTTGAACTAGTGCTGAAATTCTATCAACACAGAAACACCATACAACACTGAAACGTGCAAGGGAAAAAAATCCTCTGGTTTGAGATTTTTCATAGTTTTTTACACTTTGGAAGAGGCTACAGTGTATTTAGTCATTTGAGTCACTAGATGTCATTAGACTTCCACTAGTGTATAACCTACTTATTCAGTAATGCAGAACAATATCCTGCAGAAGGCAGATGACATTGAGTACCTTGGTGAGATCCTCTAAGGACTGAGTGAAGGAGATCTCTGCCTCCACCATGAAAAACTCAGCCAGGTGGCGTCGGCTTTGGGAGTTCTCTGCTCGAAAAGTTGGCCCAAATGTGTAGACTCTAGAAAAAGACCTGCAGGCAAATACAAAATAATTTTAAAGATATTTCAGTGAGTATATATGTAAGATATATACTAAAAGATAAACCTGTACACGTCTCACCCTGACATCACCTCCAAATGAAGCTGTCCTGATACCGTCAGAAAGGCTGGTACCGAGAAAAAGTTCACATCATCTGCAAAATCTGGACCCGAGGGCTGCGGTGAAAGCAAATATATGACTTAAACTAAAGTTACTGTTGTTTTGATCCACATCAGAGCTCTCACCTCAACATTAAAGAGCTCTCCTGCTCCCTCACAATCATTTGAGGTAATGATCGGGGTGTGAATCTGTACAAATCCATTATCCTGGAGAAAAAAAAAACAAGCAAACACAACAAATCATAAACATATACTTAGCAATGAGTAAAAATAAACCTGCTCAGGTGATCTTCTTACCTTGAAATATGAATGAATTGCGGCTGTGGCCTCACTTCGAACCCTCAGCAGGGAGCTGAAGACGTTTGTTCGACATCTGAGATGAGGAAACTGGCGAAGGTACTCAAGGCTGTGGCGGTCCTTAATTTTAAAGGGAAAATCCTGAAAGAATTTTTAAAAAATGCAACAATAAGTCATATTTACTATAAAAATGATGATTTGTTACACTTTCTACTATGCCACAGTCCAGTTTGTGAGGTTAGTTCTTACCACTGGGTTACATTCGCCCACCACATGGATCTGAGCTGCTTCCAGTTCAACTGGCTGCTTGTGATGTGGACTTTTCCGAAGAATACCTGTGACCTCTACGGCACTGCCAAATGTAAGCAACCTGAGATCGACGAATGAATACGCTTTAGTAGAGGCCAGGGCAGAGAAAACTACTGTGGAAAAAAGAAGAGGATTTTCACGGAATAAAACAGGAATTCTTACGGATCGTTCAGCTCTGCTCCACCAACAACCTGAAGTGACTGCAAGGAGCTTCCATCGTTGACATGGAGGAAAATATTCTTCTTCTGAGGTCTAATTGAACGAACCCATCCCTGCAGAACAAATCAGATTACCTGTACTTATGGTTAAACTTCCAAAAGCAAAATTTTAACCTCAACAAAAAAGGAACGTTTCCCCTGAAAAGTTAGAAACTTTAATTTAGTGTTATACTTATGTGTTAATAGTACATGTAAACGTGCAGAACTGAAGGATTCATATATCTGTTTACAAAGATGAACAGAAAAAATACAGCTAAACAGAAGTTTTACGAAGTTACAATATGATAATTACCTTAAAAATAATTATCAATAAAAATAATATGCATAACATTTTATATAAATAGCAATTCAAAATAAAAATACGGTCATTATTAAACGCATCATGTCTCCTTTGCTAATTTGGTATCAGTTAGCTGTAATTTACCACAGAATTCAGGTGATACACGTTAAGCTACCTGGACTATGACGTTCTCTCCCAGCTCAGCTCCTGACAGAGCTTCAGACACTCTTAGTTTTGTTGAAGAATTCTTACAATAACGTCGTAAACCCTGAAAAACGCCTCGATGAATCGATGAGGACGATGACACAAACAGCGTCTTAGCTACAGTCTGAAACATCGTCACAAACGCTGACCTCTCTGACAAAAAACAAAATTACTGCAACCCTCAAAAGTTACGAAATGATAAAAACACTTTAGAAACATGCTTTTTAAGGTTTAGCTTCTCACTGACTTTCAACTTTCACGCTGTGAAAGCTGATACAATACTTCCTGTTGAGGTCTGTCGCTATTCGTCGAACTCGATCACGTGTTTTTCTCTAAACCAATCCGACTGTTGTTTTTGCTCCAGAGGCTGTAGGGAGCTGTAGTTTTTCTAAAATCTCAACCGTTAACTAGTGATTCTGACTAAAATCTATGTTTATCTACCTTATATATGCTTTTCATTTATTCTATAAACTATAGGACACATACATATTTAACTAGACCATTTATTGTCATGAATTATTCTGCGGTACTGCTACAAATAAAGCACCCACATCAGCTTTCTGTAAAGTAAAACCACAAATTTTCAGACCCAAATATTATATTATTAATGAATATAATTAATAGTGTATTCTGTTTCTGTATGTTCTGGGTTTTATCAGTTGGGACTGTTACTGATGATGAAAACTGAAGTCAGAACTTCATAAAGAAGGCAGGTGGTTTAATAAGTGTTTATGTCTTCATTCTCCTTATAGGACAAAACATCTATATGATTTATATTACAACTGGCATTACTGTCAAGCTTTAAATTTGTTTTAAATTTCTAGCCTTTTTATGTTTGATTGTTTGAAATGAAAATATTATAAGATGTCATTCATTCATTCCTATCGGATTACTAATTATTCACATTATTTCTGGATCCAGAATTTTTGGACAGAATCTTTAGTTTTTAGCTTCCTGGTTTTTTAAAAGAGCTCTTATCTCATTTTGCACATTTGTAATTTTTCCGTCTTGTAATTTTTAAACCCTGTAAAAATCAAGACTTTAACATTTTTCAACCTTTAAAAATGTGGTACATTTTAGAATGATTCTACTCATTTGCACATTTCCTTGAATCATATGTTATTTTTAATGACTGTACAATCATTTTCTGTTTTAATGCTGTACATTATACTTTCTGCATTTTACTTGCTGTTACTGTACAGTTTCTTATTCTTATTTTCTATTATTTCTTCTTTTTACATTTGTGTAAATTTGTACGCTTTGACTTGCCTGTCAATTTGCTGCTGGTACACCTGATTTTCCCCACTGAGGGACAATAACGGTTATGTCTATTCTATTCTATTCTATTCTATTCTATTCTATTCTATTCTATTCTATTCTATTCTAATATTTTCTATTCTAGTTAATATTTTATAATCTTGCTGTTTACAAATAGATTTTACAAAGCGTGTTACTCTTTCAGGATCTTGAGCTGAAGACTCAATTATTTAAAACTGCTTATAATTAAAATTTATATATACTTTTTAAAATGTATGTTCCTTTATTAGTGTTTAAGCATCTTTATTTGTACTTTGATCATTATGGGTTTTAAATATTTTATAATTTGTTTTAAAAATCTTTTATTTTATCCTGATGCTTTTGGTTCTTTGTCTTTTAATCATGTTTTAATTCTGATGTTTTTTGTGAAGCACTGCTACTGTATTTGGTTTTATTGCCTGTGTCCTCCTAAGTGTATAGTGAACTTTGTGTAAGCTACTTTGAATGTTTTTTACCGCCTAAATAAAACTAAGGTCAGATCATCTTTAAAGCTTTTGGTTTAAACACTGTGGAAGATTATACAAATGAAATAAAGAATAAGTTCATTTAAATTGTTGTAAAAAACATTTTCTTTCCTATCAGCAGAGCAAGGTCAAATTTGAGCCAAATAATGAAAAATGTTCAAACTTGTCTTCAGTTTCTCAGGTCAGAGAGTTTTATCCAAAGAGTCATTAAACCAAAATACAAATAGAAAAAAAATTACATTTTCATCCATTTAGCACACGTGGATTGGTTGTGAGACGAAGGAAGAGGAGTCATTACGGCCTCATGAAAATCCTCCTTCATCTTGCATGATGAATCTGCCGTCAGTACTGGGTTCATTTGTGCATAAACCTCGTTAATTCACAACCCTCCATGACACCGGGTCCCTTCCCACAATTTGCTGCTGGAGTAAATCAGATCATGCCAGCATTATAATAAGATGCCCAGACGATTACTCACCTGGTCTCGCCTGTCAGCTCTGAGCCCCTCCTGGCTTTGGTCTGCCAGCTTACAGAGACCCAGGTTTCTCCACCTCACATGACATATCACCATTAAACCCAACAAGACGCATTTAAAACGTCAGAAAAGTCATTGTTATTAATTATCACCGGCATGAATGGAGATATTATGCAGCTCGTTTCGTTTTATCAGGAAGCAGGACGTCTGCTGATTAACAGAGAGGGTGCTGACCTCTTGGGAGGCTTCAAATTGACCAACATTAACTATCAAAACGTAAAACACACTCATTTAAATCAAGAGTGTTTCGAAAGGATTCTTTCAGTATTGCAATCTTTTACTTTACCACAAGGCTGCGCTGTAGCTCCACGAGATTTTCCACCAAATCCCCACCTGCAGCAAATTTATTCATTTACCCTCCAGTTGCCTCCAATATATTATTCATTTGCAGCTCCAAGGTCTCCTGAAATGAAAACAAGCTGGCATTGTTATGTTCGCTCTGCAGTTCCATTAAGCATAATGCAAAGGACCTGCTGGCTTCCACAGGCAGCAGACAGTCCAGTGCCAGTCAGCTCAGACCTGATCCGAAGCACGAGGAACATGAAGGCTGGGAAACCCACAGTGCTTTCCCCACTTGATTTGTAAATTTCTCTTCTTTGCAGTCCTGGCATATGACAACTTGCATGTGGGAGAGAAGCCTGATGGCACGTCGCATCGTTTCACAGACTCTCATCCTCCCACAGAAAACACAAGGCAGTGCATGCACAGAAGGTGAAAACAGTATGCTATGCTGCCTATATAGAGATTAAAAACCCTTTAAAGTGAAATGTTATCTTGTTGACACTACCATTATAGTAAATCAAGAGTCCCTAATGTAAGATATTCAGTAGCTTGTTTTTGGAACTTCCACTGGTAGAGGAGTTGTTTGGCAGTGGCCAGACAACCTTATTTGGGCTTAACAACTTGTTAAAATCAATATCCGATTAGTCAGCAAAACAAAGGATTTAGCTGTAAAAGCTTGGATCTCAAGAGGATCACTAAACTTGGAGAGTGAGTGCATCCTTTGCTCTCTGCAGGCCCGTTTGTCCGACGACCGCGGAGTCCTAATGACAGCTCCGCCTGCCACGAGGCTTCATCAGCTCCTCGAAATATTCTGCATTCACAAATGGAAGGCTGCATTGATTTTATGTAACATGGCTCGTTAAGTGCTGATTAGACCATTATAGTGGTGTGATATCAGGGAATGGGTTTGGGTGACAGGCGGCCAAACACAAATCAAAAGGAACTAATCACCCTTTCTAAAAGAGATTTGGGCTGCTACACTGCTACACCCACGACTGTTCGGTTACCACCACAATGATGTGGTTGCGTAGGTTTTATATTTAGTGCAGCAGTTTTAGAAGCCCCGAGCTGGAGCAAAATATTTATTATCGACACTCTGACTATTTAGGAGCAACGCTGGCAGCCACCAAAGAGCAATAAGTTTAACGTACCTATAAAATCAGGGGGGACTTGTGTCCTTTTTAGGGGGAAATGTTTAATTAACTCGTTAACAGAAACAACATTAAATCATTAAGTCTTTTATTTTGAATTAATTTAAGTCATTCTTGAAGTTTGGCCTTGACACAACGCAAACATAACAAATGAATCAAACTTGCCGGAAGTAAATTTAAAGGCATACTTAGCAACTTTTTCATATTTTAAAATCTTTTCCTTGAGCCAGTCTGTGCTAATCTGACCCTTTACAGGTTAATGAAAAGTCACTTAGCCCCATCTGCTGCTTGGATCCAGAATACCACGTTTGTAACTTCTGAGTATCCGGTTCGATGCCCTGAAGTCTCACAAAACTCCGCCTCTGCAACACTGTGGAGGCTTTCAAAAAACATCTGAAAACCCACCTCTTCATCCAGGCATTCCCTCAATGAACATGTAAATATACTCTTGCAATATACTCTACTCCTGGTTTTGTTCTATCTTCACATTGTTTCATGACCTGACTGTGTATATCTTTGATCTTTCCTACATTTTGTCCTTGTCATTGTTTTGTTCTCATGTGTTCTGAAATGTTTGCTTACCTGTGCTGTACAGCGCTTTGTGATCTTCATCTGTGAAAGGCACTTTACAAATAACATTTACTTACTTACTTACTTACTTACTTACTTAAGTCACGCATCTCACAAGGGTTAGGCTAAAGACCAATTCATACTCCACGAGAAGAAAGAACTTTCTTCTCTCTGGGGGTCTGCGAGAACAAAATGACGTCATTTCGTTCTCACAGACCCAGTTCGGCAGCGCTAACGGCTTGTTCTTGTGCACATCAGCCGAGCCGAACTTTGTTCGGCAGGATTTCCGAGAACAACTGCTGTGATTGGTCAGAAAGGGAGGATGAGCGTGGTTAGTGCAGTTAGCGGTTGACGTTTTTCTCCGGTGCCGGCTGTGCTGCTTTGTGCGGACGGACCTGAAGGGTGACGGTCTGGATCGACCCGAGCTAGGAGGACCAGCGCAGACCGCGAGGGTTTGCGTCGGGGACCCGTATGCCTCCGCTCCTCACGTAGCGAGGACGAATCGTTTTAAACTGCACACACACACCCTCCCCTTCACACACCTGATACACACACCTGTATGACACGTTGCTGAAATAGTTTGACAACTGAGTTCTCGTGGAGTATGAATGCTCCCTGCCAAAACAAACTTTTTTCTTGTTCTCGCAGACCCCCAGCAAGAACAAATTTCTTTCTTCTCGTGGAGGATGAATAGGCTTTAACCCAGTGTGGCTAGCTGTTATGCTAGCTCCAGAGTGCTTTTAGCTCATGATTCCTGATTTTTTTCCATCTCTCCCTGCTTGAACACAGCTGATTTCTTTGAAAGAGTGATGAACCGCTCATGTAGAAAGCAGTGAAGGCTGAGGAGACATTTCAACAGTTAGATTTAGGGGTTTCTGAGCAGGGCTGCATGGTGGCGCAGCTGGTTAGCACTGTTGCCTCACAGCAAGGAGGTCGTGGGTTCGCGTCCCGGCTCTGCGGCCTCTCTGCGTGGAGTTTGCATGTTCTCCCTGTGCATGCGTGGGTTTCCTCCAGGTACTCCGGTTTCCTCCCACAGTCCAAAGACATGACTGTCAGGCTAATTGGGCTGGTAAATTGTCCTTAGGTGTGAGTGGGTGTGTGGTTGTTTGTCTCGTACGTCTCTGTGTGGCCCTGCGATGGACTGGCGACCCGTCCAGGGTGTCCCCCGCCTCTCGCCCCTTGACCGCTGGAGATAGGCACCAGCTGCCCCGCGACCCTCTGTGGAGGAATAAGCGGCTACAGAAAATGGATGGATGGTTTCTGAGCAGAAATAATGGTGCTAACGTTGTTACTGTAGTGATTTAAAATGGACACCAGGGGGAGCCAAAACAAGCAAAACTGCATATTATTCCAAATGTTTAGTTGGCTTCTCCAATACTGACGTCATGGTTTTCGTCAGGAAAAGGTGGAACACGAGGTTAAGTGTTTGGTCATTTGTTTGCTAGTGATGGTAGGATGGAGGGGGAGATCCAACCCTCTGCTATGGATGAAATTAGCTTTCTCCATGAGCTCATCCTTAGAGTTAAGGTGAGGAGCTCCTTCATTCTGGGGGGACTCAAGAGTAGAGCTCCTCCACTTCGAAAGGAGACAGCTGAGGTGGTTTAGTTATCTGTCTGCCTTCTTGCCGTCCTCTGGAGGTTTTCCAGTTACATCCCAGGAGGAAACATGAGCTTGGTGGAGGGATTATATATCCTCCTAGACCTGAGAGGAAGTGAGAGTCTCCACTGGGAGAGGATGTCTGGGTTTCCCTCCTGGACTTGTTACCTCCATGACACAACCTTGGATAAGTGAGGGGGAAATGGATGAATGCTTGATTCAACAATATTTTTAAAATCCCTCAACGAATCAAGTAAAGTCTCTAGTCTCCAGGTGTGAACACTGAAACCTGGAGCCAGCTGTTTGAACGAAGCAAACAAAACAAAAAGTGAAAGCTGCTCATCTCTCAGTGAGACTGAAAAAAGAGAGGAGCAACCTTTAGATTGTGACCTTGTTGAACCGCCATGATGATCACATTCATGCCTCTCTATGTTCCATAGACTACAGTTAATTAATGTTTAATGTAGCCCTTTTAAAGCCTATTTTTTCCTCCTGAACAACCTCCAGGTTGAACTTATTTCTCATCATCTTGCGAGAACTCTGTTCTGAAAGCTTTTCTTTAATCTTATCTTTAAAAGCACTCGCACTTCTGAAATTACTTTTGCTAATTCTGGGTCAAACTTGACAAACTGCTGCTGAGCTGAGTGGGATCTTCACTCTGCACTCAACCCCCTCCTCTACCGCTCTCAGACAAAGGGCTGGCGATGAAGAGCGATATTAGTCACTTCTCTGATTACACTATTGTTCTCATCTTGTGTCACACAGTGTCACATAACTGTGTTGCTTACTGTAAAGCTTTCCATGAGGGATTAATGCCCCTCGTCAATATCTGAATCAATGCACAGCATCCAGGTACGGTAGCTGCTATTGTCATTATTTTTCTTATTTTCTCGCCGATTTTACTCGTGAATTCTCAGCACTGACAGATTTGGGGTATATATATTTTTTTGCACTTCAAGTTTAAAATGAAACAAAAATCCCAATGCAAATAAAAGTCAGTGCAGAACAGAGAGTTGTGTCTTTAGGAGTGTTTACAAGAGTTTCATCCTTAAAAACATCTCATCGCTTCAGTGTTTGAGTCTCTTCTTTTATGCGATGCAGTCAAAGAAAAGACTCTCCTGAGAAGGCCGAGAATAAGTGATGAAAACTACAAAAGCAGAGAGATATCAGAGCGCTTTACCTCACCGTGGTGTCATCCTGCACACACAGGCACCCACACTTCTGTTTTTACTGCAGCATCATTTCAATGTCTTTAGAAAACTGCAGCGATGCGGTCTCTGCTAAATATCTGTAATCCCCATTTACAGAACAATTTGTAGAAATGAGAGCTAATGGTTAATCCGAATTATGATGCAGGAATTTTGCTTTGTGAATTCTAATTAAAACCAGCTTTAATAGGATACATTTAGCTTTAGTAGCAGATTTCACCTTCTACAGGAAGTGCAGTGAAATATTAGCTTTACTCTGTTCAAGGAACAGCTTTGACCTGAGGATTTTATTCTTTTTATTCTTTTTTTTTTGCCCGATTTGGTCAGAACTTCTACTTAAATTCAAAAAGCAAATCACCCAGCATGCAACAATTGTGTATGAATAATTCTTTTTCTTCAGTTGGATTTAAAAAAGAGAAATCTTCACCGAAGTCTTTCAGGACCCCAGGGGTCTGTGACCTTTACAGGGTTTTTTAAAAAACCATCTCTTCCACTAAAATATTTGAAATAAAGCTGCACAATCTATTTGATGCTTGAAATTAACATCAAATATTTCCTTAAATCTAATGTGTGTGTGTGATTATCTGTTAGCAAAATGACTAATGAACCACTGGACAGATTTTAATGAAACTCTTAGAAATTCTTCGTTTGATGTGCTTCTTCTGATTCTTTGACTCAGACCAATTTGGAATGGTCACCACAGCCAAAATCAGAAAATTGGCTTTAACTGTTATTATAACAGATATTAAAGGCGTACTATGCAGTTTTGGCTTGTTTTTAGCACCCCCTAGTGTCCGTTTTAAATCTTTGTCATTGTCTTTGCTCAGAAACACCTAAATCTTGAAATGTCTCCTCAGCCTTCGCTGCTTTCTACTGGAGCGGTTCATCACTCATTCAAAGAAATCAACTGTGTTCAAACAGGGAGAGATCGAGAAAAAAAATCAGGAATCATGAGCTCCGATCAACACTCCGGCGCTAGCATAACAGCTAGCCACATTGGGTTAGCCTAACCCTCGTGTGATACGTGACTTTGTGAGACTTCAGGGCACCGGACCAGAGACTCAGAAGTTACAAACGTGGTATTCTGGATCCAAGCAGCAGATGGGGCTGAGGGACTTTTCATTAACATGTAAAGGGTCAGATTAGCACAGACTGGATCAAAGAAAAGATTTAAATATGCATTAGCTAGAACTCTTTTTCAACACACACACTCTGAACTGCAAAATCACCTCATCATCTCATGATTAATGGTATTTTCACAAATTGACCACGACATTTATAACTCCATCACTTAAAACATGATCAGCTCTGCAGCAAATGGTTTGCATTCCTTCAAGGAATTTAATGTTTCTTGATGACAAACTACTTTCTAGAATTAGGGCTGCATGGTGGCATGTATGTATATATTTATGTATAGGTTCTTATGTTACGGATGGGTATCATGGGAAAATGATGTTTGAAATGACTTGTCTGTTACCCTTTGAGCTATGACGTAACTCATGGGCATGGCATGGACAGTACCCAGCAATCACTGAATTGTCCCCACCAATAATTCGATCCAAGGATGCAGAAATAGCGCCGCATCCCCACTACTATACGTGCAGTTCAGTGGACCAGGTGCTGTGCTGCTGTGCGCGGACAGACCTGTGTCCAGGGTAAGGAGGGTGATGGTAACTTTGGGCTGGTCCGGACCGGGACCAGCATTACAGGATGGATCGCTTTAATCTGTATGTCCAACTTCAGCACATGCACACCCACCCCGTCTCCTGTCCTGGTCCCCACCAATGTCAAGAGCAAATCTACGTCATTGACGTAACTCTGTCAATAAAAGCAGAGCATTATCTCTGATGTCTGTTCATCTCCTGCCAAGCTCAAAAAGATAAACTTAAGAGTCCGTGAGATTTTTTCCTCCGTTGTGTGGTAACTTGTGCCTTGACACCATTGTGCATACAACCTCGGCTAACAGTTTATGTAAAAACTTTAGTCATTTTAGATCATTCTGGTACTGAACTGATGGAACGCTGTACGGAAAGTGGATTTGTAATAACTGATATGTTTACTATGTTAAATACTGCACAGGCAGTCCCACTTTCTTGTATTATTTGTGTCATCGTGCTGCACAAATTCCATGCACATTTTGCACAAACTGCTAAGTTTTCTCATCAGTTTAAATAATAAACTGAGGTTTGAGTTATTCTTGGTCAAGAGCCTCTTCAGAGGGGCTGAAGAGCCACATGTGGCCCCGGAAAAGCAGGTCGTAGACGCCTGCCATAGACTAAAGCAATATACTTAAATACGTTTGCTTTCTGTGCCAGAAGTTAGCTCACTTCCTGAATATGTCTCTGCCTCTTCATAACTCTTTTCATCAAATTGCATAAAGGCATTCTGCACATACATGTGCTTTTCAAAGAGGAAACCTTCAGAGACCTCTCCATAGTCAGGTGAACTGCCTTTTCCCCCTGCCACATCACTTATTGCTCACCATTGTGCAACAATTTTCTAATCTGTGCTATACAATAGTTTGACATTTGCAGCTAAATGGAAAACCTTTTGGCCACATTCTGCACTCCACACTGAGTGCCTTTTTTGTTCAACAAGCACTTTGTTTTCCAGGGCAAACACAATGTCCCATTTCGAGAGGACCAGTAAAATGATCAACAGCTCGCTAGCAAACTACAAATGAGCAGGCAGAGCTGCAGCTTCGTCCATTTCATTGTGTGGGAGCATTCCTCCACAGTCCAATCATAGATGTGTCCTTCCCCTGGATGCGCGTTTCATTTGCATTTCCTGTCGCTGCACAAACTATACGATGATGAGTGAACTGGTTTCAGCGCTGTGAGCAAAACTGCATATGGAATAGATGACACATGATGCAGTTTGAATGGGAAGAGGCCTGCTTTGACATCGGCTCTGCTGCAGGTAACTAAGTCATACAGATGTACATTTAATCACAAAGGTCAGGGAGCTGGTTTACTTCAGGACGTTCAGTGTCTTTGCCAGGAGCTGTTAGAAGTCAGATAAAATGTGTTATAACACTTCTGTTCACACTGAGCGGTGTGTCCTGCTGCCCTGCTCTGGAGTGTATTCCAGTAGATCAAAATAGCAACCAGTCTCCTCCTCTGGCAACTTCTTCCCCAGCATATGCCCAATCATAAATCGATGACTAATTGCTTTCGTTTCTCCAGACACAGCAGCTACCCTCTAATTAGCAAAACAATGAGTGGAAGTGTCTTGGGTTTCCATGTGGGCTTTTGACTTACACTCACTGCATCATTCTCTAACTGTGGGCATTCAACCGGAGGATTTTCTATTTTTCAGTGCATTTATGAAAACAAGGGCTTGTGCCCATAATATGTTGTTAATAATTATAACAGTTAGGACCTGCCTGGACTATCCATCAACACAAAGGAGCTGTCACTGCAAAACGCAGCACATTACTGAGGAGGTGGGGAATCTTCTGACAAATGATCAGCCCTAAAACAACTCAAGGCGACGTGTTTTGAAGGAAAACATTAAAAAAGATCATCTGCTGAAGCACAACACTGTCCTCCAGCTGAGTTTTGTTTTTGTATCTGATTTCGTCCTGCAGTGATCTCCTGTTCCTCAAGAGCAGCAGAGATGCTGAAATATCATCATTATTTATCTTAGAAAAGAAAGCACACAGTGACCTGTGAGTTGGCTCCACAGCATCGTTCCTGCTGAAACACAACATGTTGATAAAAAGGTGAGACACAAAGGATGGTGTGTCTTTCTACAGCTAATTAGCCTTTATGGAAAACAGCTTTATATTTATGCACCGTATGTTAATTATTGCGTGCCAAACTCTTGTTTTCTTTGGGATTATGTTTTCAGTTGGATGTCGATGTTTTCTGACAGCATACCGTGTCTGAGCTACTGAGGCGTGACTTATCAAAACTAAGCTCTATAATTTCCTTCATCATGGCTCAGCTTCAGAACAAATCTGTATTATTGTACAGTAACATTAAAATTAGTTGTAACCTGCTTCAATCACTGACTGCTCTGACATTTCTTGCAAATTAAATCTAAATTCTCACATATAAAACAACAAAATGCATTCAGAAAAACTGCAAATGGGAATGAGGGAATGCCAAAATGCAAAACGGTGTTTCAAACAGGCTGTGAAGGGGAAAACTTTGGGTTAAAACGTGTTTCTGGGCGGTAAGAGGTGTTGTGTTTTCATGCTCTGCTTAAGGAAAAGGGTCTTGAAGGATTTAAGGGTTTCTGAATGCCCAGCATTAAAATGAATTTCCTCAGGCGGATCTACATAACAACATTCATATTAGGCCCCAAGGTTTTGTAACCAAAATAATTCTGTCAGACCGTTTTCTGACTTTGCATTTCAAGCCGAAAATCCACAGCAACAGATTCAAAGAGCACAAAGGGAGGAAACGATCCTCTGAGCATCTATTTTTTTTCCTCCTTATTTTCAGTCATAAAAGACTTTAAAATTCTTGGTAAATGGATTTCCCTCATTCCAACCTTACGGTGCATTTGCACTTGCAGGGATTTACACCTCAGTTTGAAAGAATATGCAACATCTATCTAGTGATATCAGCTGCATTTTAATTGTGAAAATGCACAAAACAGAAGCAAAGTAGAAACAACATGTCTGAGGTCAAAATGTATTTTTGTAACTAATTTAAAGGCATACTATGCAGATTTGCTTGTTTTGGCACCCCCTAGTGTCCGTTTTAAGTCACTGCTGTAAAAACTTTAGCATTGTCTTTGCTCAGAAACCCCTAAATCTACCTGTTGAAAGGTCTGCTCAGCCTTCACTGCTTTCTACTGGAGCGGTTCATCACTCATTCAAAGAAATCAGCTGTGTTCAAGCAGGAAGAGCCCTGCTGAAAAAACCAGCATAGACCAGCATATGCTGGTTCCAGCATATGTTGTGTTTTGGTGCTGGTATGCTGGTCCATAGTGATCCATTAGTTCAACCAGCATAGACCAGCACCAAACCAGCATAGACCAGCAACAAACCAGCATAGACCAGCAACAAACCAGCATAGACCAGCAAAGACCAGCAAACAAATCATGATGGTCTTGATTTATATGCTGGTCAATGCTGGTCTATGCTGGTCTATGCTGGTTTGGTGCTGGTTTAGCTGGTAGACCAACATGATTCAATGCTGGTCAATGCTGGTCTATGCTGGTTGAACTAATGGATCTATATGGACCAGCATACCAGCACCAAAACACAACATATGCTGGAACCAGCATATGCTGGTCTATGCTGGTTTTTTCAGCAGGGAGATGGGAAAAAAATCAGGAATCATGAGCTAAAAACACTCCGGAGCTAGCATAGCAGCTAGCCACATTGGGTTAGCCTAACCCTCGTGAGATACGAGACTTTGTGAGACTTCAGGACACCGGACCGGAGACTCAGAAGTTACAAACGTGGTATTCTGGATCCAAATAGCAGATGGGGCTGAGTGACTTTACATTAACCCTGTAAAGGGTCAGATTTTAGCACAGACTGGATCAAGGAAAAGATTTAAAATATGAAAATGTTACATAGTGTGCCTTTAAACTCTATCCATAAGAGAGGTATTAGGCACAGAAAAGTCTGTACAGCCATCAGAATATTACTTTTGATGTTAGTATCACAACATACGGACAGGATTATTGATAATAAAGTTTTTTAGTCATGGGCCTAAAACAGATACTTGTGGAACACCAGATAAATGAAAGAGAAATGTGATAAACATCCATCCATCAAGACAGAATTACAATCATCTGCATTTTATTTTGCCTTTTATGTATGATAAATGACTTTAATACACTTTTCCATTATTAAGATCAAATATAGACAACCATATTCTTACACTAGCTGTGTAATAACAAGTGGAAACATCATTTAATAGACTAAATCTTGACAACGTTAAAAATAAAGGATATTAATTTACAATTTTCATAACTTTAGTCATGGTGGAGAACAAGACAGCACCTGACTGATGATAATTACTGCTCAATTCATGGAGCAAAATCAATGTTACCTCATTTTTACGGCCATGAAAAGTTACACGATAAGCTGTCCTATAACATTAAGCGTTCGCTAACCTTTTCACACACCTAAATGCTTCCAGACATGTGCTTTGAATGAGTTCTGATCTTTTGCTATGGACAGATTTGACCTCAGGCGTAATTAGCCTAATAAAAGCATTAGATATGCTGTCAATATGATTTGCATAATGTGCAAAGGCAGTTTCACTCCTGCATGCGAGCGGCGTCTGTGTGACTTGAAAATGCTGCAGTGACATTTTCCCGAGTCCATTGTTCACACCTGTCAGAGGGAAATGTGATGGGATACGGCAGCCGCAGCTGTGGCTTCGGCCTCCAGTGAGTCCAGCGAGTCCACCGGGGCTCTGCTAGAGTCCGGTACACACTAACCAGGTGAACACATATTCCAGAATCGTAGAGTATTGTTTTCTCGTGATGCCAGAATTAATTAGCTTTAAATCTGAATTTACTGAGTTCAGAGGTGGGATGAAAACTGGAACTGTTGCACAAACTAAGAAGAAAAAAATAACACTAAACTGATTTGAAATAGTAACATTTCATTTCATGAGAAGATCTTTTGAACAAAAAGGCTTTTAAGACATGCAAATCAGTTCGACTGAATCCCCCTTCTTTTGTTACGTGCGTCAAAAGGTGAAAGCAACCTTTAGCTGTGTGTTGCAGGTGTAGGGCCTCAGTCAGAATCCCCCCCAGGCTGTGAATATTTAAGGTCAGCTCTCAGATGACCTCACTTCACAGATTATTGATAATCTCTGTGATGTTCTTGTCAGTAAAAATTTACGTCAATGCTGCCAAATGTGTAAAGAGCGCATTCTGGCACAGAGGTCAGAACTGTCACGTTAGGTTTCCTTAAATAGGGGCAGCGCAGGCTCTCACAGGGCTCTTAAGTCTCTTTTTTGGGGGGGGGGGGAGATAATGCTGCTCGTATTACCGGCAAACACCAGCCTAAGGTGTGGGTAATGCACATTTTCCATTTCCCTTCGCAGGTCAGTTTGTCTGAGAGGCAACGCTGGCCTTTGTATGACCCACAGAAATATGACACTTTGAAAACCATCACATCGCTCTCATTTCCAAAGCTTCGGGTTTTACGGTGTGCGTCGGCGGCTGCTGTGTTCCGTCATCATGTCGGGCATCCAAATGAGACCTAAACCTTGAGGAAAACTCTTCCTCCCTTCTCTATGCCCAGTTGATTCACCATTCCTTGCCCCATTAGCTTTTACGATTGGTCCAGCATTTGCATAACTGTTGGAAAGGAGGAATGTGAACCTGAAAGATTAAAGACAGAATCTAAAGCGGTCGTATCAACGCCGGCAAATGGAGTTGTTTTAAGCTCCACGCAGCAGAAGACCTTCATTCCAGCATTTCATAGATGTCGGGGAAACTTAACAAGTGTAGCCACTCATTCGCACCGTAAGTGACTCTGCAGAACTTGAAGTAAATAAATGTCGTATATTTACAGAATCTGAGAAAGACAGAGAAAAGAGGAGACAGCAGAGGTTTTATTTTCTGACTTTGTACACAATTCATGGAGGAAACGGACGGTTAGGCCTCAGCAGGAATCAACCTTTTGCTGATTTCAACTCCTAAAGCCTCCTCCTGTGTTTATCCAACACTTGGGCTCAGAGTTATCAGTGAGAGGAAACATATGAAGTGTAGAAGCAATGTGAAGATATCTCTACGGTAAATCCAGAAAAGGAAATGAGAAATAGTTCATGCATGGTGTTTAGAGGAGGATTTGCCTTTTCCTGGCAACGTTCTCCTTCCGTCTCACACTCAGAACATTTCTGGTCCACTCTGAATGTAATTCATGTTGTTGCGTACATCAAATTCAGACTTTGACTGCATGCCACTGAAACGTAGTTGCCGATCTCTGGGACTCATTGCAGACCCCGTTATCTCAGATACACAAAAAGATAAACATGCACAATAGAACAACAGTTTTGTCAGATTATCACAGCTTTTTGTGCACTCGTTCTCTGCAGCCATTGCAATGTGTTGCTTTAATCAAAAGATAATTAGAAAGATGTTCTCCACCCTGCAGAAAAAAGGACAAGCTGCTCGGTGATGGAGCAGCTAAACGTACAAACACTGAACTCTACAAACAATGTCTTTAACAGGAAACGACGTGCTGATCTAATTGTTATAATGAAAAACATTTAGCTTTAAAAATGATAATTCACATCTAATTCTAGAATTTCACCTTTCCATTAGATTGTATTGCAGCAACCTTGTCTTGTCTAGAGGTTGAAGTGTGGGTATTATTATTGTGATTGTATCTAAAGACTACAGTCCTCTGCACTTGAGGACATTTTGCCTCTCTGCAGCAGAGAAGCTCATCCGGTTTTCTGCCAGCAGCCCTTTCAGCTCCTTTTTAAAGAAACCTGCTTTTCAGAGGCAGCTTCAGGCAGAGGCTATCTCCAGGAAAATGAGAGTCATGGATTGAAAATCTCCCTTTGTGTAGTCAAACTAGCTAGAGCAGACGTCCAATCGTGATCACTTCCCGATGCTTGTCCTTCACGCGGAGAGATAAGCACCTTCTTTGGCTCAAAATAATGCAAAACGGCGAAGAACAATCGAGAGGAAGGTGTCTGCTCTGGCAGCACGAGCCATCGTGCGTTCCTTGGGGCGGCTCTGCCTGCAGCGAGTGTAAATGTTCCAGGCTCCCTCGCTGCCACCACATACTGGCAACTAACTCCCAAACCTCTCCTCCTGCTAACAGGATTAGCCCCAGAGCTCCACTTGTTTCAACAAACTTATCAAGTTTAAAAACACCCTCCTGGTGGCTTCGGGAACATCTAAAGGACTGGTCCTCCACTTCGACAGGTTAATTAATAGTAACGTTTTTTGCACAGCCTCCCTTGAGGCTTGCTTGTCTCATGAAAGTTAAACACATTCACCGTTGAGACGTTTTTATTAATAGTCTGTTATGAACTGGCATTCAGCCACATGCTCTCTTCATGGGAGAATCTAATAAGTTGAAAGTCTTAACAGGTGGCAGGGCATGTTTACCTGAAGATCAGCGCACGGCTACTGGTTTATAATTATATCACTGTGTCAAATAAAAGAAGCATGTCCTCAGGTGAGATGGAAGATGGAAATGTATTTATTTTAGGAGCCATAGGTTATTATTTCACTTGATCTGTAGCTGTGGAGGCTCAGTTTAGATTTTTGTGATATCTAAGTTTATAAGAATGTACTGGCAGACGTACATATCTTAATTCCTCAGAGTCAAAACGATCACGTCAGATATCCAGAAAGACTTTATTCTTATCCACAATCATCATTTCTGATTTCTCAAATGTCCTTCTATAGGAGACATGTCCCTGGTCCGGTCCAGATGTATTGGTCTTTATGCTCCAGATGTCCACATTACAGTATTATTCTTAAAAATTGTAGATATCTGAAATATTTATTAGAAAAAACCTGAAATGTTACTAATCATAATTCAGTGCACCTGTTTTATTATTGTTTATAACACTGTTCAAAACAATTTCAAGACGCACCGAAAACATCAGATCTCACTTGAAAAAAATCCCATCCAAATTCAAATGTTATTTGTCACATACACACTCACACGCAGTACGTTATGCAGTGAAACGCTTGTCCGACTGCCGTTGAAACAAAAACATTTATGAGATGCGAGTAAGAAATAAAAAGGTGTGGTAAAATAAAAATAAAAAGAAGATAAAATAAGACTAAGTTTAGCTTAAAAAAATAGAACAAATATAAAATTACTAAAATATATATAAGAAATGTAAAAAAAGCTTATTTACAAGTGTAAACAACAATGTTAATATATTAAAAAGGAAGATGGAAATAAATGGAATGATTAGGGAGTGTGCAATTTTGTATACATGTGCAAATGTGCATGTAGTGCAAGGATGATTATTTCTGAGTATTGATCTGGTTTAGGGACCGTATCGCCTGCGGGATGAAGCTCCTTCTCAGTCTCTCTGTGTTGGCCTTCGGGGAGCGGAAACGCTTTCCTGATCGCAGCTGAGAAAACAGTCCGTTGCTGGGGTGGCTGAGGTCTTTCACCATCTTCCTGGTCCTGGTCCAGCACCGCTTGTTTTGTAGATTGAGTGCAGAACAGGGAGATCGGTGCCGATGATGCCCTCAGCTGATCGCACCACCCTCTGTAGGGCTCGTCTGTCCTGCATGGTGCTGTTCCCAAGCCAGGTTGAAATGTTTCCCGTCAAGATGCTCTCGATGGTGCAGGAGTAGAAGTTCCTGAGCACCTTGGAGGGCAGTTTGAAGTCTCTCAAGCGTCTGAGGCGGTAGAGACGCTGTCGAGCCTTTTTCACCACGGTGTTGATGTGACAGGACCATGACAGGACTTGAGGTATCTCCCCCTGACCAGGGCATCACTGAGCTCCTGGACAGTCGGAGTCAACCTGGTGGCGTCTGATGGACCTAAACATGATGCTAGAGACTTTCTATTGGATTCAGGTCAGTCAATGGTATTCACTCCTCCTGCTTGCATATGGCCACATGAGGCTGGATATTATCATGCACCAGGAAGACCTGAGGACCCACTGCACTGGTGAAGGGCCTAACAATATGGGTACCATCATTTACCCACACTGACCCACCACCAAAGCCATCACGCTGAACAATGTTAGAGCAGCATATTGTTCACATTGGCTCTTCCAGACCCTCAGCGCCTCCCTGAACATAGCATCCTGCTGATGGGTTAAGGACAGTCCTGTCCAGCTCTCCTAGAATAACTTCCTGTCTCCTGGAATCTCCTCCATGGTCTTGAGGCAGTGCTGGGAGATGACACATATTTATGTGCTACCCTGGTGAAGTTTGGCTGCCTGTAAAACCTCTGGGTCCAGGTATCAGCTCATGCAGCAGGTGACCCTAATCAAATGCAAAATCACTAAAAAGCTGTAAAATAAATGAGGGGAAACAGTCAGTGGTCTCCACCTGCAAAACCATTCTGGTTTTTGTCTCATTGTTGCACCTGTTGTTAATTTCATTAACACCCAAACAGCTGACACTGATTAACAAGTCCCTCCTGAAAACTGACTTGACACCAGACTCTGACTGAAGTGTGTTTACATGGCAGGTTTTTTAGAGATATCCAAAATATCCATCCATCCATTTTCTGTAGCCGCTTAATCCTCCACAGAGGGTCGCGGGGCAGCTGGTGCCTATCTCCAGCGGTCAAGGGGCGAGAGGCGGGGGACACCCTGGACGGGTCGCCAGTCCATCGCAGGGCCACACAGAGACGAACGAGACAAACAACCACACACCCACTCACACCTAAGGACAATTTACCAGCCCAATTAGCCTGACAGTCATGTCTTTGGACTGTGGGAGGAAACCGGAGTACCCGGAGGAAACCCACGCACGCACGGGGAGAACATGCAAACTCCACGCAGAGAGGCCGCAGAGCCGGGACGCGAACCCACGACCTCCTTGCTGCGAGGCAACAGTGCTAACCAACTGCGCCACCATGCAGCCTATCCAAAATATTTTGTGGATATTTGTAATTCCATTGTTTATAGTCATTATGCCTTTTCCTAATAATGTATGATTTGCAAAGTTTTTAAAAAAATTCAAACTTATATTTGAGATATTAGTTGTTGATGTTTACTGAGCCCCTCGTGGGACTTTAAAGGGAGAAAAGCTGTAGTTTTGTGAAATCTTGCAAATTTTTTGTAAAATACTAAGGAAATTTATGGAAAATCCTATAAACCAAATAAAGGAATGGCCTGACCCATCAGAATACTTTAACCTGTCAAAAGTACTGCAATCAAATCAGTACTACTAGACTGGTCTGGGTTAAACTTAAAATTAGATAAAATCTATGAATGTCTATGAATCTTGTTGTCCTCCACTGTGGTTGTTTTGAGGTGTCAGGATTGACCCAGGTCTGTATAAAACTTTTGTCTACTAGAATTAACTCAGGATAAACCCATTGCACGACCTTAAGGTACCTCAGGATCTTGCAAAATGTTTATGGGATCTCATCAAACCTTTGTAGAATTTCACTGACGAAACAAGCAAAACTCGCAGGATCTTGAAAGACAATTTGTTAATTTTCCTCCAATGTCCCTGAAGTGGCTCAGTGCTGGGCTAAGTAGTGGAGGTCTCCATTGTTTCCAATGTCTCTGGACTGATCCTACATCCGATTGGCCCACAGTGAACTTTAAATAAAAATCTTGTGTAGGATTTTGCAAAAAGTAATTCAACATCTTACAAAAGTAGGTCTGAATCTTTTTTTCTCCAATGTCACCTCTGGAGATTTTCAATGAATGCTGATTTTAAAGAACCTATAACTATTCTAAAATAAATTGGTTTGCCATACTTCCTGTGAAGGGGTGCTTTTTCACAGGCGGAGGAACATTTTTCTGCACAACAGCAGCTACTGGCAGCAGCAGGTAACAAGCATTAGCAATGCCAACACGAGTGTTCTTGTAGCTTTCCACTTTTCTCCTCTTTATCTCAATTCAGGATCATGGCTGCAAATGTATCTGTGTGCAAGCAGCAGTACAGAGGAACTGTACAACAGTACAACAGAACAACAGAACAACAGTACAACAGTACAACAGAACAAAAGAACAACAGAACAACAGTACAACAGAACAACAGAACAACAGTACAACAGTACAACAGAACAACAGTACAACAGTACAACAGAACAAAAGAACAAAAGAACAACAGAACAACAGTACAACAGAACAACAGAACAACAGTACAACAGTACAACAGTACAACAGAACAAAAGAACAACAGAACAACAGCACAACAGAACAACAGTACAACAGTACAAAAGCACAACAGAACAACAGTACAAAAGAACAACAGAACAACAGAACAACAGTACAAAAGAACAACAGAACAAAAGTACAACAGAACAACAGTACAACAGAACAACAGAACAACAGTACAAAAGCACAACAGAACAACAGTACAACAGTACAACAGAACAACAGTACAACAGAACAACAGTACAACAGAACAACAGAACAACAGTACAAAAGCACAACAGAACAACAGTACAAAAGAACAACAGAACAACAGTAAAACAGCACAACAGAACAACAGAACAAAAGAACAACAGTACAACAGTACAACAGAACAACAGAACAACAGAACAACAGTACAACAGAACAAAAGAACAACAGAACAACAGAACAACAGAACAACAGAACAACAGAACAACAGTACAACAGAACAACAGTACAACAGAACAACAGTACAACAGAACAACAGAACAAAAGAACAACAGAACAACAGTACAACAGAACAAAAGAACAACAGAACAACAGTACAACAGAACAACAGTACAACAGAACAACAGAACAACAGTATAAAAGAACAACAGAACAACAGTACAAAAGAACAACAGTACAACAGAACAACAGAACAACAGTACAAAAGCACAACAGAACAACAGTACAAAAGAACAACAGAACAACAGTACAAAAGAACAACAGAACAACAGAACATAAGTACAACAGTACAACAGAACAACAGTACAAAAGAACAACAGTACAAAAGAACAACAGAACAACAGAACAACAGTACAAAAGAACAACAGTACAACAGAACAACAGAACAACAGTACAAAAGCACAACAGAACAACAGTACAAAAGAACAACAGAACAACAGTACAAAAGAACAACAGAACAACAGTACAACAGTACAACAGAACAACAGAACAAAAGAACAAAAGAACAACAGAACAAAAGAACAAAAGAACAACAGTACAACAGTAAAACAGCACAACAGAACAACAGAACAAAAGCACAACAGTACAACAGAACAACAGAACAACAGTACAAAAGCACAACAGAACAACAGTACAAAAGAACAACAGAACAACAGTACAAAAGAACAACAGAACAACAGTACAACAGAACAACAGTACAACAGAACAACAGAACAACAGTATAAAAGAACAACAGAACAACAGTACAAAAGAACAACAGAACAACAGAACAACAGAACAACAGTACAACAGTACAAAAGAACAACAGAACAACAGAACAACAGAACAACAGTACAAAAGAACAACAGAACAACAGCACAAAAGAACAACAGAACAACAGTACAAAAGAACAACAGAACAACAGTACAACAGTACAACAGTACAACAGAACAAAAGAACAACAGAACAACAGTACAACAGAACAACAGTACAAAAGCACAACAGTACAACAGAACAACAGAACAACAGTACAAAAGCACAACAGAACAACAGTACAAAAGAACAACAGAACAACAGTAAAACAGTACAACAGAACAAAAGAACAACAGAACAACAGTACAACAGAACAACAGAACAACAGTACAAAAGCACAACAGAACAACAGTACAAAAGAACAACAGAACAACAGTACAAAAGAACAACAGAACAACAGAACATAAGTACAACAGTACAACAGAACAACAGTACAAAAGAACAACAGTACAAAAGAACAACAGTACAACAGAACAACAGAACAAAAGAACAACAGAACAACAGTACAACAGAACAAAAGAACAACAGAACAACAGTACAACAGAACAACAGTACAACAGTACAACAGTACAACAGAACAACAGAACAACAGAACAAAAGAACAACAGAACAAAAGAACAAAAGAACAACAGTACAACAGTAAAACAGCACAACAGAACAACAGAACAAAAGAACAACAGTACAACAGAACAACAGAACAACAGTACAACAGAACAACAGAACAACAGTACAACAGTACAACAGAACAACAGTATAACAGAACAACAGTACAAAAGCACAACAGTACAACAGAACAACAGAACAACAGTACAAAAGCACAACAGAACAACAGTACAAAAGAACAACAGAACAACAGTACAACAGTACAAAAGAACAACAGAACAACAGTACAACAGAACAACAGTACAACAGAACAACAGTACAAAAGCACAACAGAACAACAGAACAACAGAAAAACAGAACAACAGTACAACAGAACAACAGAACAAAAGAACAACAGAACAAAAGAACAACAGAACAACAGAACAACAGAACAACAGTACAAAAGCACAACAGAACAACAGAACAACAGAAAAACAGAACAACAGTACAACAGAACAACAGAACAAAAGAACAACAGAACAACAGAACAAAAGAACAACAGAACAAAAGAACAAAAGAACAACAGAACAACAGAACAACAGAAAAACAGAACAACAGTACAACAGAACAACAGTACAACAGTACAACAGTACAACAGAACAACAGTATAACAGAACAACAGTACAAAAGCACAACAGTACAACAGAACAACAGAACAACAGTACAAAAGCACAACAGAACAACAGTACAAAAGAACAACAGAACAACAGTACAACAGTACAAAAGAACAACAGAACAACAGTACAACAGAACAACAGTACAACAGAACAACAGTACAAAAGCACAACAGAACAACAGAACAACAGAAAAACAGAACAACAGTACAACAGAACAACAGAACAAAAGAACAACAGAACAAAAGAACAACAGAACAACAGAACAACAGAACAACAGTACAAAAGCACAACAGAACAACAGAACAACAGAAAAACAGAACAACAGTACAACAGAACAACAGAACAAAAGAACAACAGAACAACAGAACAAAAGAACAACAGAACAAAAGAACAAAAGAACAACAGAACAACAGAACAACAGAACAACAGAACAACAGAACAAAAGAAAAACAGAACAACAGTACAAAAGAACAACAGAACAACAGTACAAAAGAACAACAGAACAACAGTACAACAGAACAACAGTACAACAGAACAACAGTACAAAAGCACAACAGAACAACAGAACAACAGTACAACAGTACAAAAGCACAACAGAACAACAGTACAAAAGAACAACAGAACAACAGTACAAAAGAACAACAGAACAACAGTACAACAGAACAACAGTACAACAGAACAACAGTACAAAAGCACAACAGAACAACAGAACAACAGAACAACAGTACAACAGTACAAAAGCACAACAGAACAACAGAACAACAGAACAAAAGAACAACAGAACAAAAGAACAAAGAACAAAAGAACAACAGAACAACAGAACAACAGTACAAAAGCACAACAGAACAACAGAACAAAAGAACAACAGAACAACAGTACAACAGAACAAAAGAACAACAGAACAACAGTACAACAGAACAACAGTACAACAGTACAACAGTACAACAGAACAACAGTACAACAGAACAACAGAACAACAGAACAAAAGAACAACAGAACAAAAGAACAAAAGAACAAAAGAACAAAAGAACAACAGTACAACAGTAAAACAGCACAACAGAACAACAGAACAAAAGAACAACAGTACAACAGAACAACAGTACAACAGAACAACAGTACAACAGAACAACAGAACAAAAGAACAACAGAACAAAAGAACAAAAGAACAACAGAACAACAGAACAACAGAAAAACAGAACAACAGTACAACAGAACAACAGTACAACAGTACAACAGTACAACAGAACAACAGTATAACAGAACAACAGTACAAAAGCACAACAGTACAACAGAACAACAGAACAACAGTACAAAAGCACAACAGAACAACAGTACAAAAGAACAACAGAACAACAGTACAACAGTACAAAAGAACAACAGAACAACAGTACAACAGAACAACAGTACAACAGAACAACAGTACAAAAGCACAACAGAACAACAGAACAACAGTACAACAGTACAAAAGCACAACAGAACAACAGAACAACAGTACAACAGTACAAAAGAACAACAGTACAACAGAACAACAGTACAAAAGCACAACAGTACAACAGAACAACAGTACAAAAGCACAACAGAACAACAGTACAAAAGAACAACAGAACAACAGTACAAAAGAACAACAGAACAACAGAACATAAGTACAACAGTACAACAGAACAACAGTACAAAAGAACAACAGTACAAAAGAACAACAGTACAACAGAACAACAGAACAACAGTACAACAGAACAAAAGAACAACAGAACAACAGTACAACAGAACAACAGAACAACAGTACAACTGAACAACAGTACAACAGAACAACAGAACAACAGTACAAAAGCACAACAGAACAACAGTACAAAAGAACAACAGAACAACAGTACAACAGTACAAAAGAACAACAGAACAACAGTACAACAGAACAACAGTACAACAGAACAACAGTACAAAAGCACAACAGAACAACAGAACAACAGAACAACAGTACAACAGTACAACAGAACAACAGTACAACAGAACAACAGTACAACAGAACAACAGTACAAAAGCACAACAGAACAACAGAACAACAGTACAACAGTACAAAAGCACAACAGAACAACAGTACAACAGTACAAAAGAACAACAGTACAACAGAACAACAGTACAAAAGCACAACAGAACAACAGTACAAAAGAACAACAGTACAAAAGAACAACAGAACAACAGAACATAAGTACAACAGTACAACAGAACAACAGTACAAAAGAACAACAGTACAAAAGAACAACAGTACAACAGAACAACAGAACAACAGCACAACAGTACAACAGAACAACAGTACAACAGAACAACAGCACAACAGAACAACAGTACAACCGAACAACAGCACAACAGTACAACAGAACAACAGTACAACAGAACAACAGAACAAAAGAACAACAGAACAACAGTACAACAGTAAAACAGCACAACAGTACAACAGAACAACAGTACAACAGAACAAAAGAACAACAGAACAAAAGAACAACAGAACAACAGCACAACAGTACAAAAGAACAACAGAACAACAGTACAACAGAACAACAGAACAAAAGAACAACACAACAACAGAACAACAGAACAACAGTACAACAGTACAACAGTACAACAGTACAACAGTACAACAGAACAACAGAACAACAGAACAACAGAACAACAGAACAAAAGCACAACAGAACAACAGTACAAAAGAACAACAGAACAACAGAACAACAGTACAACAGTACAACAGAACAACAGTACAAAAGAACAACAGTACAAAAGAACAACAGTACAACAGAACAAAAGAACAACAGAACAACAGAACAACAGAACAACAGAACAACAGTACAACAGAACAACAGTACAACAGAACAAAAGAACAAAAGAACAACAGAACAACAGAACAACAGAACAACAGTACAACAGTACAACAGAACAAAAGAACAACAGCACAACAGTACAAAAGAACAACAGTACAACAGAACAACAGTACAAAAGAACAACAGAACAACAGTACAACAGAACAACAGTACAACAGAACAAAAGAACAACAGAACAACAGTACAACAGAACAACAGAACAACAGAACAACAGTACAACAGTACAACAGAACAAAAGAACAACAGAACAACAGAACAACAGAACAACAGTACAAAAGCACAACAGAACAACAGTACAAAAGAACAACAGAACAACAGTACAAAAGAACAACAGAACAACAGTACAACAGAACAACAGAACAACAGAACAACAGAACAACAGTACAAAAGCACAACAGAACAACAGTACAAAAGAACAACAGAACAACAGTACAAAAGAACAACAGAACAACAGAACATAAGTACAACAGTACAACAGAACAACAGTACAAAAGAACAACAGTACAAAAGAACAACAGTACAACAGAACAACAGAACAACAGAACAAAAGAACAACAGAACAAAAGAACAAAAGAACAACAGTACAACAGTAAAACAGCACAACAGAACAACAGAACAAAAGAACAACAGTACAACAGAACAACAGAACAACAGTACAACAGAACAACAGAACAACAGTACAACAGTACAACAGTACAATAGAACAACAGTACAATAGAACAACAGTACAACAGAACAACAGAACAACAGTACAACAGTAAAACAAAACAGAACAACAGAACAACAGAACAACAGAACAACAGTACAACAGAACAACAGTACAACAGAACAACAGTACAACAGAACAACAGAACAACAGTACAAAAGAACAACAGAACAACAGAACAACAGTACAACAGAACAAAAGAACAACAGAACAAAAGAACAAAAGAACAACAGAACAACAGTACAAAAAAACAACAGTACAAAAGAACAACAGAACAACAGAACAACAGAACAAAAGCACAACAGAACAACAGAACAAAAGAACAAAAGAACAACAGAACAACAGTACAAAAGAACAACAGTACAAAAGAACAACAGAACAACAGAACAACAGAACAACAGAACAACAGTACAACAGCACAACAGAACAACAGAACAACAGAACAACAGTACAACAGCACAACAGAACAACAGAACAACAGTACAAAAGAACAACAGAACAACAGAACAACAGAACAACAGTACAACAGAACAACAGAACAACAGTACAAAAGCACAACAGAACAACAGTACAAAAGAACAACAGAACAACAGTACAAAAGAACAACAGAACAACAGAACATAAGTACAACAGTACAACAGAACAACAGTACAAAAGAACAACAGTACAAAAGAACAACAGAACAACAGAACAACAGAACAACAGAACAACAGTACAAAAGAACAACAGAACAACAGTACAAAAGAACAACAGAACAACAGTACAAAAGAACAACAGAACAACAGAACAAAAGTACAAAAGAACAACAGAACAACAGAACAACAGAACAACAGTACAACAGTACAAAAGCACAACAGAACAACAGTACAAAAGAACAACAGAACAACAGAACAACAGAACAACAGTACAAAAGAACAACAGAACAACAGTACAAAAGAACAACAGAACAACAGTAAAACAGCACAACAGAACAACAGAACAAAAGAACAACAGTACAACAGAACAACAGAACAACAGTACAACAGAACAACAGAACAACAGTACAACAGTACAACAGAACAACAGTATAACAGAACAACAGTACAAAAGCACAACAGTACAACAGAACAACAGAACAACAGCACAAAAGCACAACAGAACAAC
>SSNR01000180.1:1100687-1112220 GCA_006937965.1 Callopanchax toddi
AAAAAAAAAAAAAAAAAAAAAAAAAATCACCTTTGTGTGGAATATCCCTTTAAGAGATAGATACAATTGGCTACAACAGGTAATGCCAAAGTTTGTGAAGAGCTTGAAAATGTTGTGGGGAAAACTCTCAGGTACTATGGCACCAAATGTTGGCTCAATGTGTGTAAACCTGACTGGATTTGGACCATTTTGGTGTTTTCTGAGGTTAGTTAGCCGTGACAGCATTATTGAGTTGGGTTGACCTCAAACGCTAATCGTTTGTAGTTCATATGATAATGACTTTTAGAGGGTTTCATTAAAATCCTACCTTGCATTTTGCCTTTTAGCATCAGTAAACATTAACAGAAAAAAACCTAAGAACATACGGTGTAGCATTTGTCAAGAGTCATGAAACGAAACTGCTCACATTTAAAATAAGTCCTTAGTTCTACTTCTTATGCGGTGTTGGTCTGGTTTGGTTGGTCAGACTAGAGGTCAGACTCATAGATAACCAGGTATCATATCCTAGATGCAAACAACACATTTTTTGTCAAGGTGGCAGCCAAAGTGTCATGCTACACACATCCACCCCCCTGATGGGTGCCATTCACTTGTCTCATTGTAACCAAAACCCATGAAAACAACAGTGGCCTCCTCAATAATTCATGTGAGTTGGGGGCAACTTAAAAGGGCTGATACAAGCGGGAGTCAGAGCATGTCTGCTGCTTCTTAGACCTTAGCCAATAGTGTAAAACTGAGATGAAATCAATGGCCGGTGGTGGAGGGAATGAAGAGTGAATTTCCCTAATGGCAGGACAATTACAAGAGCTGTTTAGCCTGACCCCATTCCCCAAGATGGGGATGAGGGGCAGAGACCTGGCTCACTGGGCCGTGTTCAGTCTGATCGTTGGCAGCTCCTCTGGGAATCTGGCTTCACGGAGCATGCCTATTTGGCTAATGGTGTTGAAAGGGAAAGGGACAGAAAGCTGAGAAAGGTGAGCGACTACCTTGGTGCTGTCCCACTCCTGGGTCTTGATCTGGGTGCGGACCAGCTCGTAGGACGGCTCCATGCTCTCCGTGTTGGGTTTACGATACCCGGGGATGACGTTGTACAGCTGGAAGCCGAACGTCACCAGCCAGCTGTTCACATCTGCAGAGAGAGGGTTAAACATTGATGCACCTTCAGCCAAACGATAAGAGTCCGATGATGAATTTTTGAATTCTGATCAGTATTGCGGTTAAGTGGCTGTCTTCTGGAAAAACTACTCGGTGAGGGGGAGCACTTGATTTGTTTGTAGGAGTGGATGAGCTTTCCTAAACACTTGAGATGGTGGTGATGATTCATGTCCACTCCTGCAGATGCCACACTAATGACATGCAGCTGGATCCCAGAAACAACATTTAAGAGCCTCGGCTGCTAATTATAAACTGTAATTTCGTGTCACCAGAGACTTCAGCAGAAGATATTTTTAATACTCAGCGGGTTCTTCTGCAGTAATAGTTTTCTAATGAGATGCTGAGAGATGAAAGTGACGCGTCTGAGATCCGAATCCATACGATCGCCATAATGTGGTTTGTCTAAGGGCCACAGCGTGGTGGTGTATGCTGCTGCTGGTCGCCGTCGATATCTTTAATGATCGCTGGCGTGGTAGAGAAGCACATACCAGGAATCAAAACCTGCTCAGCCTGAGCCGCTCGTCTCAAGCTCTGGTTACTGACAGCAGAATCATAGCTTCAACACTTGGGGGGGGGGGGGTGAGTTTGTCACAAATTGGCACTGCCACATTGTGGCACCCAACAAAGCTTCTTTAAACAAGAATTTGTTTGAGGACAATGAAAGGACCCCAGTAATTTAGTGAATGGAATTTAAATGTCAGTGCCATCAATCACAATCGAGGGACCCGCTGCAGTGTGCCTACCAGTCTGTTCAGCATTCACAGCTTTTAATGGTGGAGTCTGAGGCTGAACGCCGTTCTGAGTGGAGGGCACTTAAATGACTTCGTTGAACACGGAGAACTTGAAGGCTAGATGTAACTAGAAAAGGGGGTAATTTAATCCCTCAGTGTTGTCTACAGGTAAACACACCCACATAAAAATAATGCTATTAAGCCATCGTGCATTTAATACGAGGCAAAATGAATGCACACAATAAAATCACAAATTTATGAATGAAATCGATTGCTTTAACGTCAGTATTTACAGAGGAGCGTTAATAATGTCATTTTCCTTTTGCAGAAGCCGATCCAGCCGGTCCTGGCTGTGTTTTCTATGGATCCATTGTGCTCTCCTTCCCCACCGCGGTGCTTTCACTGCCATTCACCTTCGTCCACAAAGAACACAGAATATTTCTGGGAAGGATCTGAGTGTTGAGCTTTGCCATAAAGCACGGCTCCCTTTGAACACTTTCAAAATGATAGCCAGTGGGTACATGCACATGCATAAATACATGCATGCTCTCACACACAAACAGAAACACCACCTTTGTGAGGAGGCTCTAAAAAAACCTACAAAAGCACGGTGCCTCTTTCAATTAGATTTCAGGAGGGTCTTTTATTTTGAGCTGAAGATTGTTTTTAGAATAAAAACACACAAAATTTGGAAAAATAACATGAATAACTGGGATTTGAGAGGACTCCTCTCTCTGTGTCACATCCTTTAAAGTTTTAATATCAATCATTACAACAATATTCAGCTTATTTTAAATCTGCTTTCTACATATATTCACTTACAATCACTTGAAGCAATACTTAAGAAATAATCTTGCTTTTGAGAGTTAAACTATAAAAGGAAACCCCACAGCTTTCGATGAACAGACACCTCATTTCCATTCATCTGTTCAACCATCACGCTGCGTTTCAGCTAAACGATAACGCCTGGTTTTATTGTTTATTGCAAGATTTTTCAAAACTAGTGATCATGATGTTTCTGTTGTGTTTATTATTTCAAACCCAGCTAGAATATATATATAAAACCATAAAGTCTGTGAAACAACAATAATAATATTAACATTTATTACTTATAAGTTTACAGTTATAATCCAAAATCCACTTTTAATAATTGCATGATATTTTTTAGATTCTCAGTCATAATGTTTATTTTTTCCATCTGTTGATGCCATTTGGTTTGCAGTGAGGTCTAGAATATGTTTCTATTATGCAGAAAATGACAGCATCCAGAAAGTTTAAAGCTTTTGAATTATTATTATTTATTGTTATGCCTCTTGTTTTATCCCCCTTTCTGTTTAACTGCCTTGTAGCCAAGCTGCTGCCTCAGTATATACAGTTATGTGAGCCGTTTCTTTCCCCCCTAAAATCAATTATTTATTCTCTGTAAATCTTTAGAGTACTGGAGAAAACTCACCTGTCATGTAGCACTTCGTCTCCTCGTTATTGCTGAGGGGACTGTTACTCTTGAACATGTACAGATTGAACGGCACAATGTGGTTGCTGTTCAGACGCTTCCAGATCTCATGGTTCGGGGTTGTCCAGCGGCCAGCGAGGACATCGTAATCCCGCCGGCCCATGTGGACCAGTTTACTAAGCGGCTCGTAGAGTCCTCCCTGGTAGCCGATTATGAGCTGGAGGCTGGGGTTGGTGTCAAGGTAAACCTCTCCAAATGCCGTGTGGAGGATCTGCTTGATCATGAGGCCTGAGCCACTGAACACAGCCAGCGGCGTGCCGATGTTGTCACACGCCACGTAGAACTCATCCCCGCTGCTTAACTCCATGGCGAACAGGTGACCCTGTAGGTCATAATACAGCGAGGTGATCTCCGAGCTGGAGTGATTGTACATGTGAGTGACCCGAGTTGGGCTAGACAAGTCAGCGTAGAAGAACTGCAGGTGGTGGCCTACGCTGCTCCTGCTGGACACCCTCCTGCCCAGGCCGTCATAGCGGTATTTGATGCTCCAGCCGCTAACTTTGTTGTACACCTTAATCAACAGTCCGGCTGAGTTGTACTCAAAGTAGTCGTTCCCTCTCTGTTTCAGGAAACCGTCCTCATCCATCCTGTACTGGACGTCTCCCAGTCGAGTGATGCGATCTCTGATATCGTAGCGTAGCGGCGTGAGGCGCGCGCTGTTTCCAGGACTGAGGAGGTGTAGGTTTCCATTCAGGTCATAGCTGTACCTCCACAAAGGCTTGTCGTTGATAGAGACCACCTGGAGCTGACCGTCAGAGTCGTACTCGTACGTGTAGCGTGTGGTGTTAGCGTAAGGTCCAACTTTTAGCTCCTTGGCCACCACGCGGCCCATATTGTCGTACTGCACCATCATCCAGTACATGAGCGAGCGAAAGATCTCGTACTGGATCTCCTTCACTCGACCGTAGGCATCAAAGTGTTTAGTGTGGGTCATCACGGCTGTGGTAATAATTTGGTTTATGTCATAGTAGATGACACCGAATTTTCCGAACTGCTCCGTCTTGCCCGACACGTCGTCATAGCGATACAAGTCGATTGGTAGCGGGGTCTCGTTGATGACCGCCTGCATGCTGGTGACCCGGAAACTGTTGTCATAGACGTAGTCAAACCTGGCGTTGACCATGCCCTCCTCGCTGAATCTGAAGATCTGCCGGTCGATCAGCGGGCCGATCTGACGGTAGCGGATCGTGCAGGTGAAGCCTTCGCTCTGCAGGTTGACGGTCTTCAACATTCCTGCCACCTCGTCGTAGGAGAAGCCAATGCGTGTGGTGTCGTAGAGGATCTCCAGCAGCTTGGAGAGCTTTCCGTATTTGTAGGTCACCCTGCGGCCTGTGCCCAGGTGCGTGGTCTGCAGCAACTGGCCGTCTTCGCTGTAGTCCTGGAGAACTGATGCGTTCCCTTCGGGGGGTCGGTAGGTGTTTCTGTAGTAGCCAATCGAGCGGGAAGTCTCTAAAATATGCCGCGCCACGTTGGGCATGGTCACAGAACTGAGGCGATCATTTTTGTCAAACTCAAAGATGTACTGCCTCTGACTGTAGAGCAGCAAAACCATGGACTGTAAAGAGAAGAGGAAACAGATTCTATTCAAACGCTTTACTCTGAAGATAAACATGATGCTGTTGCTAAGCTGAGAATAGAAATAAAACAAAAAAAAGACATAAAACATGTCAAAAGCTTTAACATATTCTTTGAGCAAGGCTGAGTAGATTCACATCTGATTCCCAGCATCAAAGAGGAGGTGTTTATATCCTCCAAACTCTGAGATCTTCAAAGAGAACGATGGCACAAAAAAAAAGCTTCTTCTCATTTCTCATCTGAGACCTTTTATTAAGAACAGCACGAGGCAACTACATTTTAAACAAGCAAATCATTTTTTTAAACAATAAATGAAACCTTTAAACTGATTTGAGGTTGTCTCATCAGGCTGCTGGAAAACCTTAAAATAAATTGTTAAAAAGGGAGACTTACTGCCGTTTTCATCAAAAAATTCTAAGCTGGAGAATAACGGCTCTTTACCTCCCTCCACAACTGTGCCTTCAATTAGTGAGCAGAAAGCGACGTAGCTTGCTGTTCTTTTCATCAGAGCTATTTCTGGTTGAACTTTGCTGTCAGACGATGGCAACAAAGAACAGTGTCTGCAGAGCACCGCACACTTTTAATTATGTTTTAGCTGATATTTGTGCAGCGCCAACCGGGCTGAAAAACTGCAAGTTAATTTTTTAACTCTAACATCCTACTGTCACTGGTGTTCGTCTACACTCTTTATTACATTCCTGTATTTTAACAGTTTATTCATCAATAAAGCTCAAGCAAATACCTTTTCGAGATAAGTGTAGCTCCAGGATTTCCCATCGGCAAATATCTGGGACGTGATTCTGCCGTTCTGGTCGTACTCCATGCGTACAGACATGGTTCCTCTTTGGATACCCGCCACATGCCCCCCGGAGGAGTAGGTGACATTGACTCCATTCAGACGACTGCTCGGCGCCCAAAGAGTGGGCCGACCGGCGTGATCGTAGTGGATCCGTAACGTAAACTTCCTGTGATCATCGTAGACCTTCTCTGTCCGGGTGATTCGATCGAAGTCCAGAGAAAGCAGGTTCCTGTTATGGACCTGTTGGGAGATGAAGCAGGAAATTAGAAACCTAATTTGGAGGAAGCACCTCCATGAAGAAGGATCAGAGATGATGGTCCATTTAAGAGAAGCGTTTAATCACAAAGCGATTATTTATTCTCCTTCATTTTATAGCTTTTAGTTTCTGCAGCAGCGCGCTATCGCAGGACAGCAGGAGCTGTAGAAGTAATGAAAACATAAGAACTGTCACACTTCTTCGTTGGTGTAAAGATTCTGCAGGCATACTGGGAGTATGCCAATTCATGCAGGACACATTACAGACGCACTCATCATTAAATCCATTCTCACTGCTTACTAAAAAACAATTACTCTCATTTTACTTCTATAGCTTTTTCTGCAAATTGCAAACGATGAAAAAGAATTCTGTCTCTCTCTGATGCGATTAAGAGCATAGCTCAGGTGATGCTGAAAACAACGGCCTCTGACTTCCCCGTGCTCCTACAGAAAGAGATCTGCTCCGAGGAGTGTCGATATTAGTGGGCTGCTCCTTTGCTGTAAGCAAAGAGATCAATATGAATTTCATCTATTACCATAAAGCGAGCAGCTTCTGTATATAGATACTTCAGGAAAAAAACAAGATAAGACAGGATATGGTATCTGCATCCAAAGCACTGTTTTACGACATATAGCTGCAGATGTTTTTGACTGTATTCTAATTTTTTTATCATGTGCTACATTTTCCTAGATTAGCTTTGTTTTTATTTGGTTTAATAAAGTGCTTGGTAATGATTAAAGACGTCAGGAAACTGCTCCGGGCTCATTTCCTGATCCATCCCACCGAGCAGGTCAGGCGCTGAGGAACCTCACTATTTCAATCTCACATTGAGAAATGCACGCTTAGGTCTCTCATCTGTGAAGGGGCAATTACACCAGAGGCAATTAATGCCGCTGATACCCAAATGACGGGATTACTTTAAGTAAAAGCCACGAGAGTCAGGAGCAGCAGGAAGCCATGGACATTAGAGCGGCACAAAAAAAACCCACGGCTGTTACATTTTTTTCTGTTTAACTTTAACACACAACACTTTAAAGGCATACTTTGCAACTTTTTCATATTTTAAAATCTTTTCCTTGAGCCAGTAGTTTGCTGGGTTAATGAAAAGTCACTCAACCCCATCTGGTGCTTAGATCCGGAATACCACGTTTGCAACACGTATCGTAGTCACGTATCTCACGAGGGTTAGGCTAACCCTGGGGTGTCCAAACTTTTCAACATGAGGGCCAAAATCACAAAGTGTCAAGTCCTCGAGGGCCACAAAAGTTAGAATATTTCTTAAAAGAAACAAGCAAAAAATATTTTCTTCTGCTCAAAAATGAATTATAAATGCAACATTTTAGTGAACAGTCTTTGTCAATACGACAGAGGGATCTCATATGTTTGACTCAATAATAAAAAGCATCAAATTCACTGGATCTGATTGGTCGACTGTTTTTAGGTTTCTAGAAACTACATTTTGTTCCATCCTCAGCAACAAGACCACACTCTAAAAAGTAAAACCATCATTTACTTACATTTTTTGGTGTAACATTTTACACTCCAATCTCCAATCTACTCAAAATTCTTGAGTGTAAAATGTTACACCAAAAAATTTAAGTAAATGATGCTTTTACTTTTTAGAGTGTAGAAACTCAAGACTCTTTTAGAGAACAAACGTCTGATTTAAGTTCAGAAAAGTTCCATAAGCCAGGGTCTGGCTTGCCAAAGACTCTTCTTACATAGGTGGGAAAAAAGAAGAAGAAGAAGAAGAAGAAAAGTCTGACAGCAGTTATCTCTGGATCCCATGAGAATGGAAACCCACTCAAGGGGAATAATTTCAAATTGGACGTCACCTCTAAAGGGAATATCTCAAAGAAAGTAGGTGTGTGAAAACAAAAAGGGAGAAATTCACTAGACTTTCACCGATAGATTGAACTGTTCTCTGCATGAAGCATCACAGCAGCATCTTATTCAACAATCGATATCAAAGATTTTTGTGTCAAGTGACAATCTCCATTTATCATTCCACCAAAATGCCTTTAATCTGTTTCTTTTTATGATTATTTCACCGCAGCAACTGTTTTCCTCAATAACAGTTGTGTTTTTCCTTCTATTGCTATAAAAGAAAACACATTCTGTCGTTTCATTTCTAACTCTATCGCTTCATAATACTGATCCCAGCTTTGCCTCTGCTTTTATTCAGCGATGAAGTGGATAAAGAGCTTTGCCATGGTGCAGCCACAAGGGTTCTCTCATTACTGTAAATTAACAAACTGCTCAAACTAGAAGGAGGGGTTGTTACCGTTGAGGGATGCAGTCATGAATGTAAATCATAAAGGGAGGAGAGGAGAGAAAGTAGGGACCAGGAGGGTTTGTTTTTGCAAAAACCTGGACAATAAACACATGCAGCAAGACAGCAGCAGTCTGCTCCTCTTTGTCTTCTCTGCTCACAACAACAAAGACCTGTGAAGTCTGAGCTGCATCTCTGTTTTGTATCCAATACACCCCCCCCCCCCCTCCAGCCAAACACTACCACACTCTCACCCAGCCACCCACGTAATATCACTTGACATGTCACTCAAGGTCGCTCGATGACTCCAGCTCTGTTCATCCCCTCTGTTCTTGCCATTAGGGCTGCTCCCATTTCCTATCTCACCCCTGGGGCCATTGTCTGTCTAACATACATTAGACGCTTTCACTTCCAAAAGGGACGACGAGGCCATTAAATGAACAGCCAGTGACAGACAAAGTGGCACCTCCCCATTAGGCGTGTTGCCTCCCAGAAAACGGAGAAGACAACTCAACCCAAGTTGCTATTTGTTTCACACAGCCAAGAAAAACAATACAAGGAGGGCATTTTTTATTCATCAGCAGTCACTGTGCTAATAGATATGCCTGGTAGGTCACTGAGTTTTTTAATCACAATAAAAATAGGACCTGTTGATGTTTGGCATGAATCATCTTTCACCTGTTAATGTCTGAATTTTTGGGATGGTCCAAAAATGTGGCCACCGACCATCTTTAGACAGGAGCTTCTCCAAGTTACAGGCAGTATTTTTCACCATTGTTTTCATAGTTTTGTAATTGGTTTATTGCAATGCCCTGATTTTAGTGAGGTTAGTCACCGTAGCCATAAATTCTATGGTTCTAATAACTGACAGAATCATTTATGTCGGTTTTCGGTTTCAAGCCAATAATTTTCATTTCGGTGCATCCCTATTTACTGTGATTTATGTAATTTTTCTTCTTTGATTTCAAACTTTAAGTCCATTAAAGCGTTTTTAGGCAACCTACCATTCTCAATATGTCCATTTATGTGTGACAGAAAAAAAGTGGTGCATAAAGAAGCATAATAGAAGCTCTGTGTGAGATTTTTTTTCTGGGTGCTTTTCGGGATCCGGCTAAAGGATAAAAGATGTTGTAAAAGCACGGAGCATTTCCAGGAATGAGTCAGATTCATTTAGTCCACTTGGTGTAAATTTAGATCAAAGTAGAGGTAGAAAAACGTTAGACCTTAATAATATTGATGTCCTGCTCACATATCCTTTGAGATCTGAGTCAGGATCTGAAACAAGATGCAGTTTTTAAACTGCAGCTACTCGGCCTAATGTGTTCAAACTGTCAGGTAAAACTGAAAGTTCTGTGTTAAATCAGGTGTAAGGACTTTATGTGTTGGAAGAGCTGATGAACCCAGAGAGAATATCAGGAATGCAGCAGCGTGTTTCACTGAGTCGTGGCTGCAGGATCAGATCCCCGACACCAACGTCTCTCTGCCTGACTATCAGACGATATCAGCAGACAAAGAGGAGCGGAAAAGGTGAGTGAGGTGGATTAGCAGTGCTGTCAACAACAGATGATGATGTGTTTTCAGTCAGAGGCTTCTTCAGATCTGCTGCAACACAGACAGCTCCCGAAAAGCCTTTACATCAAAGCCTAAATGAGTTCCTTAAAGTGCCTGTGACTCCATATTTAAATCACTTTATATTAAACAGGTGTAATCTTTGATGCCTCTAGATTAGCGTTGCACCATTATAACTCAAAATACGCTGTAATTATTTCCTATCGAGCAACTCAGAGATCAGAAGAAAGCTCCGCCTTCCGGTTCTGCTGGGTTTCTCCTTATTTGGCAGCCTGACACTTCTGCTGCAGCAGGGGGCAGTGCCGTCGCATGAAAGAGAAACAAAACTGAAACTAAACACTACACGGTCTATGGGCAATGGCGGCGGCACTGCCTCGCTCCAGTTGTCGTGAACGTGCATGTGGGAGGAGAATTGACCATATAAGCAAGACCGGATCACTATGACCTCATAGCGGGCTGGAGTGAAAAAAACTGTTTGAAACCTGGGTCTGAAATCTGGAAGAGCTTCTCACTGGCTGTACTAGGAGACCGATGGACACCGTTTTTTGCTCTTTCTGGCAGGTTTAAGGTGAGAACTCAACGTTGCAACATGATAGATAAGTCAGAAAACATGGAAACCGATGTCATGGGACCTTTAAACATCTAAATGTAATAAAGTATTAAAACTGATGAAGCTAAACCAAAGACTGTGAAGAAATACGGATGACGTATCTCTGTCCAGGTACCAGAGTCTGATCACCTGCACACAATCATGTTCATACTCATTTTTGAACATAGAGCAGCAAAATAAAAACTATATCTGCAAAATTCAAAACAAGTATTTTGTTTCCTTAGGTTGAAGAGCTGGGATAGAGGGAGGGACTTAGAGTAGAAAACCTGGTCCTCCATAATCAGGAGGGGCTGAGAAGGTTTGGGCATTTGGTGAGTACCGGTATGCCTCCTAGAGTCCTCCTGGGAGAGGTGTTTTGGGCATGTCATGCTAGTAGGAGGACCACATGTCAACCCAGGACAACCTGGAGGGGCTACATCTCAATTAATTGCAATTAATTGCATTTTAACAGTATAACAAAATTTGCCCCAAACACAATTTTTTATTTGAAATATTTTTTGTGAGGGACAGAATCAAACAATAGTAAAAACATTTTAAAAAAATAGTAAAGAAATTCTAAAAAGTAGAAAAACAAACAAAAAAAATCCCTGGCTAAACCTGGACAGATCTAGAAGTCCAGAACTTTATTATTATCAGGTTTATTAAAGCCAGTCTTAAACAACAGGCTCATTTAACTGGAGCACAAACATTATTTAATGTAGCTGTAGCAGTTAGCGTTAGCGCTAGCTCCACCAGTGAACACAGATCAGTAAAACATGAACTGAACACGCTAGATAATTACAAGAAATGACCGATAATTAAACCTACAACCACGTGATTCATTATGAGTGTGTTTTTGCACGTTTCTCGTTACCTATTACTTTTACTTTTATGTTTGTCACGCACACGAGAAACCGGAAACGTTCGTCACAAAACAATACACAGCTGGACAGTGGCAGTTCTAGACCAACATTAGAGGGGGGCCAGGCTGGGGTCAGCTGCTGTTTTTAGAGGGGCACAATCTAAAACACTCAACACTTAGCAGGGGCCACGGGGGGAGGGGGGGGGGGGGGG
>SSNR01000180.1:1130019-1192519 GCA_006937965.1 Callopanchax toddi
AAAAAAAAAAAAAAAAAAAAAAAAAAAAAAAAAAAGAATGCACATCTACAACTGATTAACTTTGGAATCACCTCAATTCAGCATGGCTAACTGACCTTGGAGACACAAAAATGGCTTTAACATTGTCAATTTGACAGATATTCATCTAAAATTTCATAAAACATCAGCTGACAGCGATTCAAAACACATTCTCTAGAGCTGATTTCTTTTTTAAAATATGACCAAAATAGCTGCATCTTTATCAATAAAACTAAGGTGGAGGGCACCACATGAAGGAAATATTCACTACTAGTTATGCTGATAATAAACAAATAAACATTCTAACGTTAGAAAACATTTTATGTCAAAGTATTCATGTTTTTTAATAAACTTCGTTGTCTTTTTTGACATAAATTCACCTGCATCTAGTTTTTAGAGTTCAAACTCGCAAAACTATGAGAACCTGAAGTCCTCGTGCGTTCTACGCTCTTCTTTAAATATCAGGGCTCAAACCTGGTCAGACCAGCAGCTATTTTACTGAAAGTCAAAGAAAAATAATTAAAAAATCAAAATAACTCAAACAGCCAGTGACTACTCCGTGGCCTGTGGGAATTCTCTCTAGTCTGAGAAACATCTATTTATGGACGCATTCTGCTTTCATTAGAGGCATCGCGTTTGACAAACAAACCAAACACAGGTGATGAATGTGTGTGTATATTAAACGGAGCGTCTGATGATGTGTCAGGGTTGTATTCCTCCAGCGAGGTGCAGCAGATGTCCGACCAGCAAATCTGCTTAATCACACTTTTTTTTTTTCAATGACATCCAGTTAGCAGAGTTCCCTTCGGTGCATTAAATTAGAATAAAGGACAGACTGCTCAACACAAGTCACATGAACACGAATCCAGCACTCATATGCTGAAGAGTGTGGGAGTGCTTTCAATTGTTCCCTCTCAATGTGTGGTTTGCCTCAGTCAATTACTACCTCTGGCTATTCTATTATGTTTGTATTAATGGGCCTACGCAGCCCTATGGGCAGAATGTTCTTGCCAGCAGATATATCTTGTTCTTGTACCCAACAACTGCAAACAATAGAGGGTCTACAGTCTGTCACTGCAAGCAAGGGTGCAGATGAGTAACATAACATCCAGTAATCCTATTTGGTATGATAACAGCAAATAGGATTACACCCATACTTCCACAGGTCTTGTTTTTTTTTTCTTTTTTGGAATGACTTGTCATCCAGCCATAACAGAAAACACTAAACTCACATCCCAAACAGTTACATCATCTCATCGTTATGCAACAATAAATGGACGACTTTTACTTTAGATCAAACTTCTGACTTACTAAAGTCTTAAGTGGCCTAAAACCAATGGGTCATTAATTAGGTTTTATTTTTATTTTAATGGTTAGAAAGGTGTTTTGCAAAAATTACTTACTCAAAAAATGTTGTCCATCCATTTTCATTTGTCTTAGAAGCAAGGAGGCCAGAACTTCCATGGTAGGTCATCAAAGCCAGTTCCTGACCCTGAGCAGCCACGGTTTTAAGGGCAGTGTTAGTACCAATGGTGAACCAAAAGGTCTGTCCATCGGGGACCATCAGCCATAGAGGCATTCCCGTCGTGTCTCGCCGAATGATCACTGTGTTTTTGTTCTTATCGATGATGCCGGTCAGGTCTCCTGCTCCGACGTAGGTCAGATTATACAAGTGGTCTCCTGTGGTCAGACTCTGGGTGAAAATGTGGCTTCCGTTGGAATCAAACAGATAGAGTTCATCGTTAATGGGAGAGGACACCTCATACATGCTGAGGGGGTTCAGGAAGGGTTTGTTTTTACGCACATAGCGAATACGAATGTTCCCGAGATCTGCGATAAAGAGATCTCCATCTGGACATACGGCAAGGGAGGACGGCGCGTTCAGTTTAGCATCTTTGGCGTAGCCTCCGTCCCCCGAGTAACAATCACAGTTGGCGTCATTCTTGCAGTCACACCCGCTCGGTGCCCCCGCGACCAGGGAGATCTCCCCATTGGTGGACACCTGCCGTACTCTGTTGATCTTCTTTTCATCCGACTCAGCAATGTATAAAACACCATTGTGGGACACAGCCAGGGCGTTCGCCGACTCCAGGGTTGCATGGACGGCCACTTTACTCATAAGGAAATGGTCGATTCCAGGCACTTGGCAGTGCATAGGACGGCCCGCTACGATGCGGACCTGGTGGTTCTCTGAGATCTGGAGCACAACATTGTTGTCCAGGACAAACAGTGAGTTGTCCATGGGACTCACTGACAGGTCTGTAGGCCACTCTAGGCGTACCTGGGAAGAAATAAGTAAACAAATATATCAGATGGATGGATGGATGGGTGAGGAAAACGTAATAGTGCTGAGTAAGAGCAGCCTGACAAGAAATCATTAAATTGAAAACATTTAATGAAAAAATTCAACACGACCATTGATTGTGTGAACTGCTGACATCTTTGAACCAGACCTTTGCATCTATTATTTTCTGCAAGCCCCTCTTTTTATTTTTTCCTTTACTTCTGGTTATTAATTTTGTAATGACAAGATTGCGCGAGTCCTTGAAGAGAGACTAGAGCCCACTTACAAACAAAAGCCCATATCGTCTCTGGCCTTCTAAATTACGACTTATTGTTCTGCCGACGATGTATCAGGCTTTTAACAAATTGGAATGAATGGATCAATCCCATTTACTGGTCTCCTTCTCACTTATTATTCCTCTGGGATCGCCTAGAAACACAATATCAAGTGTCACATTTCAGTGGGAGCCTTGGAGCTGCAACAAGGAATCAAATCTGGAACAGATAGTTGTTGGGTACACTGTAAAAAATCATAGCCTCAAAACGTTGTTTCAATCTATCTTTAAAATTTCACTCAAATTGTCTAGTTATACTTTACTGTGTTCATTATGTCTTCTTTTTCAAAATTGTTTAAACGTTCTTTTTTCAGACATTCTTTTTTCACAAAAAAATACATGTCTGAAAAAAAGAACGTTTAAACAATTGTCTAGTTATGTTTTGTTTGTTAAACCTACTTTTTTGTGTTTTGATCAGAAAAACGTAAATTTATTAGTTATTCAGACAAATTGTTACATTTTCTCATTCTCGTGCATTCAGTCAACTTAAAACTGCAAATTATAGATTTTTGTAAAAAAATCAGTGAAATTTGGCAGGTTTGGAGGAGTAGGATTATTGGTGATACCTGGGCCGATAACGCCGTTAACGCGCTGCGTTAACGCGAAACTGTTATCGCGCGATAAAAAAAATAACGCCGTTAATCTAAATTGGGTCGCTGGGTCTAGGAGATGTACAGGCATTACCAAATGGCAGACTCTGATCCTGGCCCGGATCTTTCCGGAGTCCGGACCTGCAGCAGGACCCGCTCCCCCGGTCTAGCTGAAGGAGGCGCGGCTCCTGTCTCCCGAACGCTCGCTTCACCTGGAGCGGCTCCCGGATCCGACCCGATCCTTCACCCGGACCGGGAGCCGCGGCTCCAGGTAAAGCGCGCGTTCAGGAGACGTGAGGCGTGTCTCCTTCACCGGGAGCCGGTTCCGGTCCAGGATTTTCACCTGGACCCAAGGAGGTGAAAGAGGCGCGTCCGGGAGCCGCGCGCCTTAAGTGTTAATCTAGATTAATCTAGATTTAAAAAATTAATCTATGCCCACCTCTAATATATATGTATATATATATATATATATATATATATATATATATATATATATATATATATATATATATATATATATATATATAATATTGTATGTATGTTGAACAAGGGACTGCACAGTTGGTTAGCACTGTTGCCTCGCATCAAGGAGGTCATGGGTTCACATCCCGGTGTTCCAACAAATCCTCCTACCTACCAAGATCTGCTACTTTGCGGTTCTGCGCATGCGCAGAACGAAATGACGTAATGCGTTTCTTACCCTTATCGGACTTTCCTACCGGCTTCGGTCAGAGGCGTCTTCGTTTACTGCAAGTTTTTTATATTTTCTAATATGAGAAGATGCTTTTTGTGTTAATATTTACAGCGCTTACTTGTATCACATTTTTAGCAACTGTTGCATTGTTTCTTTTAAAAATACATTTGAATGTCTTTGTAAGCAGTTTTATAACACAACTGCATTTCTTTTTAACGACTAATTTATGTTTGAAATGCTATTAAGTGGGCGGGTCTACAGATCTGGACTGAATTAAGTACTTTATAATAATTTTAAACGAAGGAGTCTGTCGAAAAGCGCTGCGTGACGTAGCGGTAGGAATATTCGACAAGGCAGCAGAAATCGCCATGACACCAGCTCTGCGGCCTCTCTGCGTGGAGTTTGCATGTTCTCCCCGTGCATGCATGTGTTTTCTCCAGGTACTCTGGTTTCCTCCCACAGACCAAAAGCATGACCATCAGGCTGATTGATTTAGTAATTTGTCCTTAGGTGTGAGTGGGTGTGTGGCTGATTGTTCGTCTCTGTGTGGCCCTGCGATGGACTGGCGACCCGTCCAGGGTGTCCCCCGCCTCTCGCCCCTTGACCGCCGGAGATAGGCACCAGCTCCCCCGCGACCCTCTGTGGAGGACTAAGCGGTTACAGAAAATGGATGGATGGATGTTGAACAAGATAAACTGATTTTTTTAAATGGCTAAGCTAACAGGATTTGTTGTTTCAGCTAACAATTTTAGATTAAAAAATGCATGGTTACAATTTATGATATTTGTACAACTTGACATTTAGAGTTGAAAGAAAGTGTTTGGTTAAGTTGAAATGAATCAAATTTTTAAGGCAGCCGGTGAACTTTCATTTCTAAGTTGAACTGACTTACTTTTTTTAACAGTGTAGAATTCTTTTTTATGGCTTTAATGAGAAAACTCACCAACTATGTTTGGATACAAGGTGCTTTACAAAAAAATTGATGTTTTTTTGCTCTCAGAACAATGCTCACAGGTCCATGTGACCTATGTAGTCTGTTGCTAAAGCTAACAGCGTTCAGGCTCAAAAGAACCAACAAAATAATAACCATTATGGATCTACTGTTTACATAAATTGCACACAATTAATTTGTTCAATGTGGAACTGAATGCTGCAGAAATCTTTTTCTTTTTAGCTGAGAGTGGATACAAAGGAAGTCCACTGTTCAGATCCCATAGCCCTTCGATCGTCCCCCTGAAAGCAGAGGAGGTTTATATAATAGGATCTATCTTTTGGCCAACAAATAGGTGACTGGCAGTGGATACATGTCAGCTTCCAGTGAGCAGAAAATGCATTTACTTGGGTAATGAAGGGGAGACTTTCAATTTCTTAAAACCTATTTCTTGTCAACACTGGAGGTTAAATATTTCATGAGGCCGAGTGTGCAGTGGCTCAGGGGACCTGCCTGTAAGGAGGTTTTCATGCCACTTTGACTGATGAGGGGATATTTCCTGAGCTCCTGTCCCACAAGCTGTAACCTGATCACACCCTCCACTTTATCCAGTGGGGCAGCTGTCAGTAGTGGCTGCCTGATACGGCTGCCACCAACAAAAAACACCCCTAAAGGCCGCTCATCAGCTGGAGGAGCAAACCGTGGATTAGCACCAGCACAACACAAAACCGCTCTGAACATTTTTTTGCAGTTTTTTTATGGCTATGATTAATGATGATGATGATGATGATATAATAATATGATTTTTTATTAGCAGTCTCATCACTCCTGGCTCACACAGCACGGTGTCTGTCTGAAGAAGAGTAATAGGTTAATATTTGAAGTTCCTCTCAAATTTGAAATGCATGTCACAGTCAGAGTCTTGTTAAAGTTCTGTAAAGCTGCTAAGACCCCTGAAATGTGTTCAAGTGATCTGGTTTTAATACGTGCTTTTCTTCAACTGTAGTTTGAACTCAGCAGGGGGGTGGGGGAGCGCAGGAAGGATTCAAGACCTGAATCAGAAATGATACAGCTCGAAAAGCAAAAGCAGACAGGACCTGAGTGGATGTGTAAACAAATAAAGACTCTTGAATGAGCTCACACTCTGGGATGGTAATGGAAAATAAATCAAGATTACAGATTTCTATATTGAATTAGGAGTGAGTTTCATGCCTGTTTTTACCACTGCAGCATGATAACGATGACCTCATCAGACAAGACAGAAATCTGACATGATTTCTTCCCTAAATCAGGTGTGGCCCAGCAAAAGTAATGACCGCTGCCATAAGCCTTCTCCAGAGAAACTCCTTCTAAGTGAGGGGTTGGGGAGTGTTTGAAGTAGGAGGCTATGTGCTCTGGATGAATTTTTAATGGATGCTTTTTACTGTCTGAGTGTCTCTGGCATTGCTTGTGTGATTTGTCATCATTGTGGAGCACCAGTCAGCCTGCCTGAGTCTTAGTGGCTGCAAAACTGGGATGGTGAACATCCATAGGCGCATGTGTCTGGAAAGGTTGGGGGTCAGGACAGGCTTGGGGTTCCACTGGGACTGACAGTGAGCAGCTGGAGGCTTTTTTCCTTCTTCAACAAGTAAATGAATTTTTATAAACAGAAATAAAAGTCTGATCTGAGACCCCACTAGCCACTATGTACTAGTTGTACAGTACCAGACAACAAACACCAGAAGAACTTTTAGCTCCTTTAAGAAAAACTGAAACTGTTAAATATAAAGCTGAAATAAATCAATTAACTGACGTCTGCATTTATGCAGTGATTTGATGTAGAGGTCTGTAGCGCCACCTGTGGTGAGTAGTTTATAAATCTGCTGCTGTAAAAAAAGGTTCCTTATTCTGACTGAGTTTAAAATGATAAAAATAACATTTTAGAAGTATTTTGAGCAAAATTTCACTAAAAATATTACATTTTTATTTTTGTATGTATACACAAATCAATACAACACTATTATAAGACTGGTACCTGCAAGCTGCAATCCTTGTATCCTCCACCAGAGGGTAGAAGACCTGAGTAATACTGGGTTGTTGTTTTTAAGGAAAGTACTAATCCTGTTAAAAAGGTTCAGGCCTTAGAATTTTTAAATACGTGTCTCAAATTTGACTTTATTCAGGTAATTATCTCCTTATGTTGATCTTTATTGTTCCCTTCCAAACAAAGCTAAATGTGGGCCAGGATGTTTTTGCCTCTATCTTCATGCTTGTATTTGCATGTCTGCAAAATATCACATGGACCACAGGAGATCATTTAATGAAACCTTCTATAAGTAATAAGTGGATGCATGTCTACAACTGTTTGGAGATCATTTAATTAAAGATGGCCACCATAGCTAGTTGGCGTTAGTAAGCACTAAAATAGCTACAACTTAGTCAATTTTACTGATCAACAAGTTTAAGCAACAATTTTGTGTTGTAGTAGTTCAGCAACAACACATACTCCAAGTGGTAACTGATTGTGTGAAATATTGTGATATTCTGTGAGATAGTGTGAAAAGTTAAAGGTACCATAGGGAATCTTCAAACAAGCCAGGTATCGCTAGCTATTTTACACAAACACGTCTCAGAGCTCTCACCCCTCCCGTCGGGTATAATCCTTATGCCGTACTTCCTCCAGACATGGGACCACACATTGCCACAGAAACAATAGAGAGCCAAACACCAGCCATTGAAACGTTCTCCCAGGTTTTTCCTCTTTCTACGTCCAAACGTTTTTAGTTTTCTGCTAGCTGAAAAGATGTTTTCTTTTTGGGATTCTGATATTTTTTCCTAAAATTGAAGCGCTAACAGCCGGCTGTTTCTGTCCTTCTCTCACTTCCTGGATGTTCTGCTGAAAAATGCTCCAGCACGCATTAATGGAGGATCCAAGCAGTGAGGAAGTGAGGCGCTTCGGCGAAACAGACAGCCGGATTGTCCAATAGTTGCTTTTGGTCTGAGAAGTACTGTATGATTGGCTGAGGTTTTTAGAGAACTGTGAGGGAACCACTTTATTGATTTCTTTTGGGTTTTTTTTTTTTATCACCACAATATATTTATAGCTATACTATGTTAGAACATTGTTAAAGTGATAATATGCAACTTTTTCATATTTTTACATCTTTTCCTTGAGCCAGTCTGTGCTAATATGATCCTTTACAGAGTTAAAGAAAAGCCACTTAGCCCCATCTGGTGATTAGATCCAGAATACCACGATTGCAAGATCTCCGTCGCCGTCACGGTACCCAGGAAGTCACGTGTCTCACGAGGGTTAGGCTAACCCAATGTGGCTAGCTGTTATGCTAGCTCTGGAGTGTTTTTAGCTCATGATTCCTGATTTTTTTCAATCTCTCCCTGCTTGAACACAGCTGATTTCATTGAAGGAGTAAATAACCGCTCCTGTAGAAAGCTATGAAGGCTGAGGAGACATTTCAACAGGTAGATATTGGCGTTTAGAAGCTGAAACGATCTGGTAATTTTTTAATGCAGTGATTTAAAACGGACACCAGAGGGCGCCCAAAACAAGCAAAACTGCATATTATCACTTTAAGAAGAATGAAAAAAAAGCTACATTATTTACCAAATTCCCTATAGTACCTTTAAACGTTTGACCAAAACAACTCTAACTCTATCATTTCTCAACACAGGATGATCTTAGTTTAAAACTTTGTCACGAAAGGTGGTTGGTGATGTTCAAGGAATTCTAGGCCTTTAATTTAGAGTTCTATTTAATGGTTAATGATACTTTAATATTCATTTTATAATTTATCAGGCACATCTGTGTTTGTTGCTGCATTTCTAGATGTATGAATCTATATGAGCAAATTCTAGACAAAACAAGAGTCTGGTAAAAACAGATCATCTGACAGCTTCTGCTGTCAGAGACTGAAGGTTTTTCTTATTAAATTTGATTTAAAAACATATGTTTTGTCTACAATTCAAGTATAGTTCTTCTATATATTTTCTTTCCAGCCCTATTCAATGCTTCTACTTCCTGTGAGCTTTTTTCCACTTTAGTGTTGTTGTTGAGCTTGACATTTTATTTTGATGACACATCTCGGACACTAAATTTACTGGGGGAGAAGGGTGTGGGACAAGAAAACACATGACGACGAGAGAGGTCACACCTGAGAGATGTCCATCACGGAGTCACAGCTTAGAGGTCGAGCAGAGGTCAAGTCGTTAAAGCCCAGAAGAGTGGAGATGATACCGTTCTGATCAATCCTGCGAATCATGGTCCCATCCACGAAGAAGATTATGCCATACTTATCCACTGTAATGCCTGCAGATAAAATCACAACACGAGAGAAAAGATTCATCAGTTTTATCTGGAATCTAATGAGAGAATAAAGAACCACCAGAAGACAATTAAGGCCTTTCAGCTGCAATGAAATCAAAAGCAGATCTTGCCAAGGAAAGGTAATACAAGAATTGATTTTTTAAATCAGTAACAAAGAATAGGAACATCAAAACAGATGAAGATGACTATATGTATTGATTAAATTATGACTAAAACCTCTGCAGTGTAGTTTCTTATTGTCCTGCTTTCATACCCTCAAATAACAGAGAAGATGAGATTTCTATTCATAAATGAGCTCTGTCTGCTTCTCTGTTACTTTAGGAAAACAACATTTAGGAGAGCTGAGGACATCTAGTCTAAACCTGGACCATACATGTGAACAATTCAGGGGGGAAGTTTTATTTCAGTACACATGACTCACGACAAAATCCCTGTGAAGGACAAAAAGTAAGCATGTGGTCTAATGACTAATGCATCACTCTAGAAGCAAGGCAACAAGAGGAAAACAAACTGGAAAATTATTTAGCTTAAACCAGGAAGGAGGAGGTCTTTTCTTCATTCCTGGGATTAAAAACGTCTGATCTGATGAGATGTGTGGAGATGTTTCAGCTCACAGACTGGTACTGCTGTTGCAAAAAAAAGTAAAGCTTCCTATTTAGACTTATTGTATTTTATTATAGAGGCTTCTGCATGAGACTAGTGTAAATAAACTCTTTGATCTCAGGCTCTTTTCATGAGTAATCCTCCCAGTGACTGAAGAGCGATGGATTTGGGATATTATTATAACTAGCTGATGTTTATTCCAAAATTTGGTTCATTCTCCTCCATAACATGAGCGTTGGACTGGAGTTGTGAAAACAGAAACAAAGCAAAGATGGTGAGTACTAGAGGTGTGTATCGGCAAGGATCTGGCCATATGATATGCATCACGATACGGGGCAAGCAACGATACAATGTATCGTAATATATCACGATAATACAAGCAATACAATGTATTGCAAATGTATTTATTTAATAGTTGGAAAACTGTTGCAGTTAAACAGAAAATCTAGCCTCTTCAGTTGACTGCAGAGCAAAATCAATTCACTTTATGCTAAAATGAGCCTTTAAAGTGATAATATGCAGTTTTGCTTGTTTAGGGCGCCCTCTGGTGTCTGTTTTAAATCACTGCATTAAAAAGTTACCAGATTGTTTCAGCTTCTAAACGCCTAAATCTACCTGTTGAAATGTCTCCTCAACCTTCATAGTTTTCTACAGGAGCGGTTATTTACTCCTTCAATGAAATCAGCTGTGTTCAAGCAGGGAGAGATGGAAAAAAAATCAGGAACCATGAGCTAAAAACACTCCAGCGCTAGCATAACAGCTAGCCACATTGGGTTAGCCTAACCCTCGTGATACACGTGACTTCCTGGGTACCGTGACGGCGACGGAGATCTTACAATCGTGGTATTCCGGATCTAACCACCAGATGGGGCTGAGTGACTTTTCATTAACTCTGTAAAGAGTCATATTAGCACAGACTGGCTCAAGGAAAAGATTTAAAAATATGAAAAAGTTGCATATTATCACTTTAAAGCGTCGTCGTCATGGTATCCAGACACGTGCTCACATTTTTGTCGTGTTGCACGAGAAACATTTACCACTCACTGGTATTATCACGAGACCTTGATGTTCTGTGAAAGGACTGCTGAGAACTAATGACTGCATCAGAGAACTGCCACTGTTAATATTTGCATGTAAATTGTTAATAAGAAATCGATATCTTGCTTTAAGAATATCGATATAATATTGTGGCAAGAAATATCACGATATACGTAAATCACACGACCTTTCAGTCATGGTGAAACAGTGAGAGAACATTTTAAAACTACACCTACGTAAATGCAGATTACACACAGCACTTAATGGATAGATTGTTTAGTTTAATTTTCATGGTTCTATTAAAACTATTTTGTGATCCCAATCTTTTTCTTCCTCATCTTCCTGTGAGACTGGTGGGGCGGCGCTCCAACGCCCCTATTGACGGGCTGCCACTGCTAGTGAATGGGCTCTGTGCACGCAGCTACGTGACGTAATTTCCGGTAGAAGGTCGGGATGGACGTAAACTTCCGGTAGCCGCTGGAAGCACATACTGTGCTTGCTAGTTTCCTTCCGGGAGCTTGTAAATCTTTCTTTTTTTGCAAATCTTTCTTCTTTTTTTGTGCGCGGCCTTCTATGTCGAGCTTTTATGTGTTTGTGTCCTAAACATGACATGTACACTGACAAAATTTGCGTTTCAATAACAAACTGACAGCAGGTCTAACCACCACTGCTGTGTGCCGTTCTGTACAGCATCAACAAAATCAACTTCCCACCTCCCATCTTTAGCACGGAGACCGGAAGTCTCGTACCATCCTCACGCCAAACACGGAACTGATGCGTGCACAGAGGCAATACTGTACTTCGGTGGACTTTTGGGCATTTCCCTGGGTGAATTGTTCTTCTCATGCTCTGCTTGATGAAAACAAAATAAAACAGAACTGAAACGTTCCTCATACATTACCTCTGGGATTAGTAAGGGTGGCTTCTACAGCCTTTCCTCCATCGCCACAGCGAGCGTCGTCGTATGGGAGGCACTGGTCACCAGTCCCGGCCACCAGCTCCAGATTTTTGGCCACGTCTTTGACGGCGTTCAGAGATTTCATCTTGAACACCTTCCTGCTGCTCGTGTCCGACAGATACACTGCGCCGTTCACAGGACTGGTGGCCAGGTAGTACTTATGAGCCGGGCTGTTGCTAAGTGAAGGAGAAGGAGAAGAAACCCAAAGTCAATAAAACCAGGAGGGCCACAGCGCTTTCAATAATAAACATCGGGTAATACGATTAAAATGGATTCAAAAGCCATTTAGAGAGTCAATTGGGCACAATTACAGTTTTGAGCCAGGACATGGAAACAGAAAAATAGAATGAGATTAAACATGACAAAATAAAACCAGATTAAACATGACATAAATGTGGAGTTTAGAGACATCTGCAACACAGGCGGCTCACTTAGAAATCCCTGTTGTCAAATGAGACAAAGAAGAAGGCCAGCTACAAATATGTCAGGAGGCATTTACTACACAAAAAATCTGCAATTTTCTTTCAAACTACTGAAAAAATAATTATGTTAACTTAGATAAAGAGTCAAATGAGGTGATTGTTCAATTTGTCTCAGTGAATTGAACAGAAATCCTAAATATTATCTCAAAAGTGGTGTAAAAATCTGAAAACAGCTAAATGAAACCCTGGTTACCGACAGAAACGCAAAGATTCTCCTTTTAATTAGTGTCCCTGCTTTCTCTTTTTAAAAACAAATGCACAAAAACAATCACTGAACCAGAAATCCAACAATATCAGGCAGATATCCTGTAGCACGGAAAAAAAAAAATCTAGTTTGTTTCAAATCAACAAAGTAATCCTTCACCTGACAGACGGACAAAAGGACCAAATATAACCAATAACGCTCTGACAGGATGCTTAGCGTCTATCTGTAAATTCAAGTTGAGTCGATATCAGAAAACAAACAAAAGCTGGAGATGAATCAATACAAACACAAACAAAGTGACAGATAAGACTATTTGCATTGTTTAATCTTTTGAAGCATAGGATAAACACGACTTCTGCTGCAACAGAAATCAAAGGATGACATGTAAAAACATCTATGTATGGAAATATGCTCCCTGCACACTACAGCATGTTCAATCCATCAGACTCAGACTGACGTTTACCGGCTTGTCTCTGTTTTCAGGAATAAAGCAGTAAGACTTGATGTTATTTCTCTACGTTAGTGATGCTAAATGTTTAGTTTGAAGTCATATTTTTGTTGTTCTGATGCATGTTTTTGAGTAAAAGCTCTAAATAATTTCTTTCTTAACCATTGCAGATAGAAGCAAACTGTTCAGATATAAGAGTTGACATCCTACAACCTCCAAGGTTTGTGCAAATGTTTTTAAACCCTTGGACCTCAGTGCCCTGGTTCTGTACACGTAGCTCTGGTTATTTACAGCATAAAAAGGACCTCATCAAATGTAACCCCTCCAGGGCATCCTGGGAACAACTCCAGCAGGACGTTATGAATATTTCTGCCAAAATACTCATGCAGAATAAAATTAGTGATGGTTAGTGGTTATTAGTGATGAAAACGAATAGGAATTCTGTCTCAAGATTATGAATGCATCACAGTAATTTAAAAATATGTTGAAAATGAGCTAAAAGTTCTCAAACAGTGGAACCAGCATTTCTGGGTTTTTCATGTGTCTAAAATATTATTCTTTTTTTCCTATTCATCATTAGGATTCCAGCACCTTCTCTATAATAAATGAACAAGTACATAATAGGTTCATAAAATTATAGTCTGCAGGACAAAAACATAGTTTTTACAAGCAGATTTCTTATTTTTAAAAAGGTTTTCGTCATCACCGTTTTAACGTACAGTCACTCTTGAGGTTTGGTGGATTCTGGAGGTTTAAATTTGGGGTGGGAATTTAACGCGTTCGTTTCCTCGCCTCGCCTTCCTCTCCTTATCCGGGTCCAGAGATGTATTTCCTCCAGCTTGTCCTGGGTCGACCCGAGGTTCCCCTGCCCGTATTCATGCCCAAAACACCTCCCGATTAATTCGCCTCGCCTCGCCTTCTTCTGCTTATCCGGGTCCGGGTCGCGGGGACAGCATCCCAACTAGGGAGTCCCAGACCGTCCTCTCCCCAGCCACCTCCACCAGCTCCTCTGACAGAACCCCAAGACGTTCCCAGGCCAGGTTCAAGATGTACTTTCTCCAACGTGTCCTGGGTCGACCCGGGGGCCTCCTGCCGGCAGGACATGCCTGAAACACCTCCCTGGGGAGGCGTCCAGGAAGCATCCGAACCAGATGCCCGAACCACCTCAACTGGCTCCTCTCAATGTGGAGGAGCAGCGGCTCTACTCCGAGTCCCTGCCAAATGTCCGAGCTTCTCACTCTATCTCTAAGGCTGAGCTCGGCCACCCTACGGAGAAACTCATTTCGGCCGCTTCTTTCTCTCCTCCATGAACCGCCACCTTATCGTGGTGGAGGAGTCTGAGTGCCCTAATGATCCTAGGAGCTTTGTTGTCTGGGGTCTTGTGCCCCTGGTAGGGTCTCCCATGAGAAACTGGTCCTAGGTGAAGGGTGAGACAAAGTGCAGTTCAGAAGACTCTTCATGGACATTCAATCAAAGAGCCAGTGTACCCGGCCTGGAGGGTTACCGGGGTCCCGCCCTGGAGCCAGGCCTGGGGTTGGGGCCCGTAAGCGAGCACCTGGTGGCCGGGCTTTCACCCATGGGGCCCGGCCGGGCCCAGCCCGAACCTGATACATGGGCTCATCCAACTGTGGACCCACCACCTGCAGGAGGAACATGAAGGGTCCGGTGCATTGTGGATCGGGTGGCAGACCAAGGCGGGAGCTTTGGCGGTCCGATCCCCAGACACAAAAAAAAAACTCCCGATTAATTAATTACAAAAAAATAATGCGTTAAAAAATATACGCAATTAATCACAGCTTGCATTTGAAGTAAAGAAGTACACTTGTCAGTAATCCTAGTACAGGCATCACCAAATGGTGGACTCCGGTCCGGATCCGGACCCAGATCTCGTTCTGTTCGGACCCGGTCCCCCGGTCCAGGTGAAGGAGGCGCGTCCGGGAGACTCGCGAGTGCCCCTTTGGAGCTATACCGCAGCCGGAAGCAAGCGGCAGTGAAATTGGACGGTCTAGCATCCAGATTTATTCCAACACCATCCTCGCCGTCCGGTTCGGTCGTATGGGCCGGTTTTACGATGGGGACAGACAAAATAAGGACCTGACCCGGCGTGGTCCGGGACGGGTCAGGTCCACACGTGTCTCAAGACAGTGGGTCAGATTGAACACAGCAAACAAGACGGGAGAAATAAAAGATTCACTCATACAGGGTGTTTCCACCGTGGGAATCTTTTATTATTTAAAAACAAGAATTTTCTGAAAATGTCCTTAAAATTAATAAATAAAATAGTAAAGTACTGTACTTTAGGGTCTGTCCAATTTTAGTCAGGGATATTTTATTGTTTTTCTACTGTTTTGAACTGAAATGCAATTTTAATGCATTTTTTTCATAAATTAAAGGAGCTTGGGTTTATAGTAATAAAGTTCAGGTCTATTATTTGATTCTGTCCCCTAAAATTGTCATTTTTTAAAATTGCTTTTTGGGGCAAATTTTCTTGATATTTTAAAATGCAATTAATTGTGATTAATTAATTACAAAGCCCGTAATTAATTCCTTTTTTTTACTAGTTTAAATCTCTCGTTTTGGCCAAATAACCGTTTTGAGATAGAACCCCTATAGAGTTTGAACAATAAATAAAGTTTAAAACTGTAAAACTAACCTCAGTGAATGATTCCATTGCAACTATTAACCAGTAATCTTTCATTTCTGTGAATCTTTTGAAGATCAAAGCTGTTTTAAGATGCTGCTTGAGCTTTTCTGTGTTCAGACTATATGTCAGCTCAGTTCTGAAGGATGTAAACTCTATTTCTCTGAACTGAGGCCCTTCAGAAAGCTGTCTACAACAGATGTGATATCAATAATTTACAGAAAATCCCTTCAAAATGACCAAAACAGCCTTCACTTGAAGTTTATTACTTGTAAAGTGGGCCTGGCTGCGTTTGAGATTGTTGATTAAAAACAGAATTTAGCACCATTTTTAATCAAGTTGTGGTTATATCAACATTAAAGACGTCCACTGTAATCAGGGCAGGATGCGACACGGTTCTGCCAGACCCAATAAGCTTTACGGAAAAACCTGTCAGCGGGGCGTCATTCAAAGTGGATTAAGACGGTATTTCAACCCTAACCTTGAGGGTTGTTTAAGGGCTTATGGTCAGGATGACGGAGCCAACAGCCTACGTTTCTAAACTACAAAAGAAAAAGCAAGTGGGTCTGTGGAGTTGTCATCTTGAGTAGATAATATTAAATGACAATTGACCTTCAATGAATCAGCGGTGACAGGGCACTGCAGCAAACCTCAGGCACATATGTCACAATCAGGCCACCAACCGAGCTGACTGATACGCTGGTTTATTCCAGGTACAGTCAGCTGGCGTGGACAATATACAGCTTTCTTACAGAACTGAAGGTCAGTAGTAAATCTCAATAAGTGGATTCGGATTTGCATTCTGCTTCCACATGCAATCAGCTGATACCTTATCGGCTCCGGGGTTGCATGTAGAATGGTGTCCCCCCCCCCTCCAGAGTTAGAAACTACTGGTTGTTTTTACCTGACCTTGAGCTATGGTCACATATGCCATCTATATTCACCGACAACATCTAGTTTGTAGAGATAATTGGATTTTGCCGCATGCTGTCGTGGAAATGGTTGGAGCGGATGGGGACCGCCTTAGCAGGGGGTCAATGAGCATTGCAGCGAGATCACCCACCTCCCACTCCTATCCCTCGCTAACACATGAACAGGAGGCAGTCACCCGTTTTAGACAGACGCACGCTGTGTTTTCCTGGATGAATCTCCTTTTTAATATGCAAATGTGTTTGGAATACAGAGACCAAAGGGACACGGGGCTGATGTGTCTTTAGTCTTGCTTCAGCCAACAGGGAATGTGTGTACGGGATGAGGTATTATATAATAGCACCATAGCTTTGCATAGAGGGAAGCGAGAGATAAAAGCTGAGGCGATAAAAAAGAGATAAGCTATGGATGTTTTGTTAATTTGGTCTTTGTTTTAAAGAGAGATCAGTGACCAGCAGCCCAAAAAGTTTTCACCCGACGTGTCTCACTGCTCAAGTCGAAGGGCCGTTAGACAGAAAATCAATCGATAGCCCTTCACCTGAGACGCTGGGCCTCAAGAGGACGCACTGAGAGTTCCCCTGATCCCTCCTGCCTCAAAAAATAAGGTCCTCAAAGCTGATAGAATCCACACTTAGCTGTCAATTTATTAAAGTTATCAAAAGTAACTAAGTAATCACTCTTATAGGGATCACACAGGCCAGGGGACTTCAACCTGTGGTTCTGGGGCCACATGCTCCTTTATAGCTTTAACTAAAAATAATCGTTTAGCTTATTCTTTATTTGACAGGGACATTGCTCTCCAGCATAGTACAAATTGCAGCTGATGCGACGCATTTACAGCGTATAGTTTATGCTCATTTTCAGCTCCTGTCCCTGGATGGGTTTTTATACATAAAAACAATATTAAAACACAAAATCTAAAGCTGGAGATGTCCCATACAATTGTTCAATACACCGACTTTATATCTGAAGTATCCTACCAAACACTAGAAAACAGAATCCATAGCAAAAACTATCCTATCAATTAGGGCCGTACGATTCTGGATAAAATGAGAATCACGATTTATTTTTTTGCTTAGATTTGAGGTCACGATTCTCTCACAATTTTTTCCAATATAAATATTTATTGCACTTATTACCTGCACATCAACTTCGTCACAGCTGACACTGAACATAAATACGTACACAATCTTTGAATAACTGTAACAATAATAACAATTTTGAGCTTTGTCATTTGAGGGAGAAAGAGGGAGCGCTTGTTTTCATGCAGATTATGTCCCGGATTAAATGCGGTACAATCGTTGCCGTCTTTTTTTAAGAATTGTTGTCATTTGGAAATGAGATTTTTTACGATTAATTGTGCAGCCCTATTATCAATATTAAAACACAAAATTTATAATGAGGTATATCCCAACAGTATTTAAAACACACATTTATTTCAAATGTGGTCCTAACAATGTTAAAAAACCAAAAACTAAGCCATAATATCTCATTTCACTTATTATTCAAAGTTTGTGCCACTCATTCCTACTAATATAGAAATTTATTACATTAATTTTTACACCAGAATATAAAGGCAAGTGTTTCATGCAAATACATACAAACAATCAGATCGATAAGTTTAATTTGTCACTTCATTCATCCAGCTTCCAGCCAGAAAGTGAAATATTTTTTCCTGATATCCACCACAAAAAATTAACACCTTTTAACATATTTGGGCGACACTCTGAGAGGAAGAAAAAGCAGAGTTTTGAACACATATGACAGATTAATATAACGAGGGATCCTACAGAAATATGGCAAGTTTTTCTAACAGTTAGAACCAGAAATAAAAGGCAGGCTTTGACAAAAACTCAATAAAAGTAACGTAAGTGATGATCTCTGTTTGTGTTTGAAAAATATCTAGTAAGTCAAAACGAAAAATCCAATTAATTGGTCTAATTTCATTTTTAATCTAATAATTTATTAGATGTTTATTATATCAAAGTTGGATGCTTTTAATTTTTTCACAAATACTAGGGATACTAGAGATGCACTGATACATGGTATTGGGCCGATACCATGTACTCGTTAAAGTGATAACATGCAGTTTTGCTTGTTTTGGGCTCCCTCTGGTGTCCGTTTTAAATCGTTACATTAAACAAGTTAGCACATAGTTTCTGCTTAGAAACATCTAAATCTAAGTGTTGAAATGTCTCCTCAGCCTTCATAGCTTTCTACAGGAACGGTTATTTACTCTTTCAAAGAAATCAGCTGTGTTCAAGCAGGGAGAGGTTGAAAAAAAAATCAGGAATCATGAGCTAAAAACACTCCAGCGCTAGCATAACAGCTAGCCACTTTGGGTTAGCCTAACCCTCGTGAGACACGTGACTTCCTGGGTACCGTGACGGCGACGGACATCTTGCAATTGTGGTATTCCGGATCTAACCATCAGATGGGGCTAAGTGACTTTTCATTAACTCTGTAAAGAGTCATATTAGCACAGACTGGCTCAAGGAGAAGATTTAAAAATATGAAAAAGTTGCAAATGATGCCTTTAAAGTAACTGATAGTAGCTCTGACTGCGGTCAGAAGGCGGCTTCACTGACTTGTCAGTTCTTTTGTAGTTTTATAGATTGGTGGCTAGGGGGAGCTGTTGAGCTAAAGAGGAGCAGTGTGGTTAGGAGTGGAAAACTGCAATAATGTCACAGAAAATGTTGATTTTTCACCTAATATTTTAGTTTTGCGATCATTTTTATTAATATTTAATTTTTTAAATCTAACTCACCCTCATTTACTGTAACAAGCAGAGAAGAAAATAAAACCTGTCTTCCAATTCACTGAATTTTTGTGTGTGGTAGAAGTATCGCTATCGGCAAGTACTCAGATCTAAGTATTGTATCGGTTTGAAAAAAGCGGTATCGCTGCATCAAATACGGTTTAAAAATGTAAATGTTTAACTTTTCTTATTCTAAACATGAACATATTAATGAATGTCAACAATTTACTATAGTTCCTTAATTTCATAAAATAACCATCTATGGTTTTACCTATATAAATACTTTATTACAATACTTAATAAGGTATGTTTAATCCAAGCTATAAATGCATTATTCAGCTCTGGTCGATATTTAATTAGTGGAAGAAAAGACAGAAATGGTGTTCGTAACAAATGCAGTCGCCTAGCATAGAACATGCAATCCTTAAATCCAGTCTTCTAAATTCTTTAAGATTTCATTAAACTGTTCAAACACACACAAAGAAAAAAAATTAAACAAAAACAAACAGACCATGCATATGAGGCATTAGTGCAGCAACATTTATGACATTAAGAATCTGAGTGTGTGGGGCGACTGTGGCTCAGATCAGGAGATCAGGGTTCAATCCCAGACCCAAGTCAAAGTATCCTAGGGCTAGACACTGAACCAACTGCCTCCCGAGTGCCGGCTGCCCTCTGGTCCTCAGGGATGGGTCAATTGCATAAAACAAAATCCACTACGTAGTATTGTATATGTCTATGTGGCCACAAATCCCCCCCACACCTTTTCTGTATTAGCTTTTGCTGAAACTTTAAAGCTTACCTATGCCTGAAGTCTTTATTTCTTTCAAAGTTTGCAAAAAGCAGCAAAAATGAGAGAAGAAGAGACAGGAGAGGAAGGATTAGTTGTTAGTAGAAAAAAGTTAAAAAGATGCAAACTAAATTAATGCAAAGGATCATGAGAAAACATTAGATTTCTTTAGCTACACACACATCCATGTGAGTGCATTAACATGCAAATGATTCTGGTCTGTCTGGGAGGCTTTCTATTAAGACACCACTGAATCTGTTTCAGCTTCTGAGAAGACCAAATTCCAGCTGATGCAGGCGAATGAGGGAGAGCGCTCCATCAATCCTCTGCCTTCGGGGCGTTTCTGTCTGCCTCAGTTGCCCTGGTGGTTTTACACACTGCATAAGCCCATCTGAGCTGCTCGTGGTCCTGAGCGGATGCTAGTAGGTTACCCCTCCTTTACCTGAGCTCCAGGACGCTGGTGACGTTCCCTGTGGTGAAAATCCTCCTCACATAGTTGAAGTCGCCCACAAACAGACTTCCATCGGAGCCACACGCCAGAGCCACGGGGGCCATGAGTTTGTTTCCGTCAGCGAGGCCGTTACAGCTGGGGCAGGAGATGCTGCGCCTGCGCCCGTTCCCCATCACGCTGCCGATAACAGGTGGCTGCTGGGAGATGAAGACATTCTCCCCGTTTCCCATGTGAAGAATACCTGATGAGATGAAGAAGGGCACAGGTGACACCTGCAGCTTCTTTATGGTTAACAGAGTTTGATGGTTTCTTTTTTTTATCTTTTATTTATACTGGTGTGCCCAAACCTGCTGCATCTAACAAGACAATTACCGTTTTCACCCGAATATGGGACGACTCCGATTATAAGACGCCCCCCCTTTCCAAGACTGGTCTTCAGAAAAAAGACTAAATTCACTTTTTAAAGAAACTATTTTATTGAAATTTTGAGAAAGTAATTTAAATAATACCGTAATTACAGACTGCTTTTATATTAGCCTATTAATAAGGGTTCAAAGTTCTCTACAGACAGAGACAGATTTTAGTCAATTGGGAAAAAAAGAGAAAAAAGTTCTGTTAAATCTCTTTCTTCTCACACTCTCTCTTGAGATCAGTAGTCTCTCTCGATCTCTTTCTCTTTCCCTCTGTGTGTGTGTGTGTGTGTGTGTGTGTGTGTGTGTGTGTGTAGAGCAAATGAAGATACGTGAGAATAGTGAAGGTCAAGGATGTAGATCAAGGGTGCCCAAGTCCAGTCCTCAAGAGCTACTATCCTGGAACTCTTGCATGCATCCATCTCCAGCACACCTGAATCAAATGAACGGCTCGTTACCAGGCCTCTGCGGAGCTGAATGATTTGCTGATGAGGGAATCCCGGAGTGTTTGAGCAGAGATGCATTCAAAGGTTCCAAGAGAGGACTGGACTTGGGCACGCCTGGTGTAGATTCATCATGGACGGAGGTGACGTGTCCCCACCAATACCTCGATCTAAGGGTAAAGAAGTAGCGCTGCATCCCCACCAATAACACGTGAAGCTCCAGTCCAGCAGACCGAGTTTCTGTGCAGCTGTGTGAGGACCTCAGAGGGACCAACGCAAGCCCTCCACCTGGACAGAAGTCCGCTCTGAGCTGCTCACGCTGAAAGCTCCTGCCCTGGGTCTGGAAGTGGACCTGGCTGGACTGATCATCTTAATCCCCAGTGGGCCTGTAACTTTGGGCCGGTCTGAGCCGAGCTTCCTGTTTCTGCTGCCCTTACGAAAAGCCTGGTGCAGTCATGTAATAACCCCAAATAACTATCAACATACTGTATGTCTCTGGTTAGACCCTGATTATAGGACGACCCCACATTTTTACATTATTTTCAACGAAAAAAAAAAACGTATATTTGGGTCAATATCAAAGGTCTTTATTATATAATATTTGAAATATTTAATGCATTATATTTCAAATAAACTGCGTACTTTAAACCAAAATTACAGATGATCCACACCCTAGAAAGAATCATGTGTTTATGTTAAGCTCTCATATATTATTGCATAAGATCAAAAATCTCAATTTGTTTTTTTTCAGCAGGAGAAAACATTTCATTTAACCGATGGAACTTAATTAAAAAAGTAGAGAAGATCAAAACTTTATGAAACAAAATGTAAGCGAACACCAGATTAGAGAAAATGTGACTTTAAATAGGTATTTATCAGTGACCAAAGCCTTGGAAATGCTTCAGTGTGCTTGTGTTTGCAATCAGAGGTCATCCTAGTGGATAAAAACACACGTTTAATTTCACGCCAAGATGGGGTTCAAGATCTCCTTAAGACACGTGCAACCTCTTAGAGGTTATAATAATCATACAAGTACAATCAGAAAACACACACACAAAATAAAGCTTCTAATTAACGTTCTTTGTGTTTTAGCTCAAAAGATACGGAATGAACACGCATAATGTTTGATTTTTCCTTTAGTAGAGCCAATTTACCCTTGGAAAATTACCCAATATGTAAATGTAAAGATGTTACTGCTGGTCAATCAGCGTAATCATATTTGAAATCCAACATCTGGATGTCTGGGGTAGTTTTTCTGCTTCTGATGGCGCTCGGTGACCTGACTTCTTAGAGCAGGAAAACATGTGGCCTATCAGAAACGATCAGCCAAGCATCCCTTTCCTGGGACGTGATTTAATCTCTGGGACTACTGCTGCTGCTGGGAGCAGCAGTCTGACAGCAATTAAATTAGGGATGATTCTAAAAATGCTGGGCATGGACAAGACACGGAGGTGCCAAATCGGGGGGTGGAGGAACTGGCAGTGCTGAGGGAGAGGCAGGAGGCAGCGCTCTCCTTCCTCTGGACGCCACATTCAGGCTGAACAGGCTCACCGCCTCATAGATCAAAGTGCCACCTTTTCTGAGCAATTTTCAAGTATGTCTCATCTCCTCAGACGAGACTCTCCAGACACAAAACAGTCGGAGAAGGCTTGCTAGTGCCAGCTGCTGCCTAAAGTAACTCCTGCCTTTGAGTAATTTGTCTGCAATAAGAAAATTGACCTTCCAGATATTAAAAATCAGGTCTAACAAAAGTTACAAGACAAGATTTAACAAGAAAAGCAACATGGAACAGAACTGTCACATTAAACTATTACCTAAGGCACAAGGTGGCACAAGGTTTAGAATTAAGTCTGCAAAATGAGGTGAGTAAAGGTTAAAAATAGGGTTGGGCGATCAGACGAATGTATCGACCATCGGCGATGGGCTCAGCCAATCGCCTCCCGTTTTTCAAGAACGATTTACTCATCCCACTATAAATTAATTTCTTAATTATTAACAACGTTTGGTTGAAGTCAAAGGACGCAGCCCACGTAAAAATAATAAATAATGCTCTTTTTAAACGTTACATGCAAACTCCTCCCAGCTGCAAGCAGCCGCTTCCTTTTTCCTCCTCCTCCCCCGAGAGGTGGAGCAGCGGTGTTTACTCAGTCCGTAGCAGACAGACAGAACGGCAGCAGCTTGTGTTAAGAAAATAAATGTATCTAAATAATATCTACGGTGTGGTGGGGAGGAAACGATCAGAGACTGGCTTTGTTCCAGTTAAACCGTGTTTACGCGTCGGCTACTGGAGCTAGGAATATTTAGCGAGTCATAACACCGATCTGGTGTTCAACTGTCTTCAGCTAAGTATGATAAACGACAAAAACAAAATGAAACTGAAACTGAAATATGAATAAAAACCCCTTCAGTGAACGTCGCTTCCATAAAATAAATCTCCGCTGCAGTTTGAAGTCTTTTTGAGCGATTTTGGTGACTGAGCAGCAGCAGCTAGCTGCTAGCTCTGTGTTAGCTTAGTTAGCACACAGCAGAAGGATAAACACTCGATGTTGGAGCTCTTTTCTGCCACTATACGACTGTTTAAAGCCAAAGTAGCCCCAAACAGGCGGCGCTGTGTTTTTTTACAACTATTCCCTCAATTTTGGGACTTCTGAGTTCTAATTTGGCAAATCCATTAGTGTGTGTTTACATTGCTCCGCCCGCAAATATGTCAGCATGTCACCTGAGCGAATAAATCGCCCATTGTCGATTTTTGGACTGACGATGGACGACTGGAAAAAGTTACACATTGCGCAACCCTAGTTAAAAACTTGCAAAATAATATTCGATCTCACTTTTTTCTCAGATAAAGTTAGTGAAAATTGCACATTTGGAATCATCTTTTTTAAATTTAAAGTACAAAGGACTCGGATGACTGGCAGCCAGATGAACTATTTTTGAGTAGGTATATTAATGAACCTGCTGGAGAAGAAATTCAAAGGAACAACTCGTTGACTCACCACTCTGGATATTTAAAGCATGGTGCTTGTCTATTGTCCATCCTCCTAGTTTGGAGGCGGTGGTTTCGTAGCCTTGGAGAACAGCAGTCCTCTTCTCCCACAGAATCAGGTCTGGACATGATTCATACTCAAAACCCACTGAAACTACAGGGAAATAGTGTAAAGCAGAACCAAGTGACGTGCTGCGGTTAAAAAAAACCCAGAAAAACAATGGTTCCCATATGCAAATGACATGTCATACTTACCAAAGGCTTCAGAGAGGCCGTACACCTTCTGGCTGTAGACATCAGTCTTGTCCCACACAAAGTCATAGGAGAGGTTTGGAGCTGCAGGAAACCACTTCCTGAACAGCCTGCCCTCCACAGCCACCATGAGGTGAACCTTCATCAAGTTGAAAGGAATTGTGGAGTGGGTGAGGGTCACCCTCAGGATGGACTTATAACCTGCAGTCCTGCTGCTCAGATAGCCGAGCTTCATATCGGTCCCTGGGATAGGCACTTCCTCCTGAAGAGACTGCAGATCAAAACAAAACAGAGCAGAGCTTATTAACGGAGAAGGACATGAAAAGAAGGAAGAAGGAGGAAAAGAAAAACACAGGGAAATAGGAACAGAAGGGGAAATGGAAGTAAAGAAAATAAAGAAGAAAGACGGAAGTGAAAGGTAGGAAAAAATGAAAAGGAAATGAAATGAGAGGAAAGTGGGACATTATAAGAAAAGGGGAAAAGAAAATGGAAAAAAGAACAAGGAAACAAGAGCAAAAGAAAAAAATTAGGAAAAATGGAAAAAAAAAAAGGAAAGAGAAGGAAAATTTAAAAGGTAAATAATATAAATAAAAAGAAAAGAAACGAAATAGGAAAGGGAAATAAAGGAGCGAGGGGTCAGCCCCTACAGACTGACAGGTTAGATTAATAACACGCCTCTATACGTCCTTTTTCTCTTTTCTTCACAGATGATCAATAACCTTCCTCAGCTGGTCAGCGGACACTTAAATCTTAGTCACATTTTATTTCTTTGCCTTTTCTCCAATCAAATATAAACACCCATAGGATGAAATGAAACACAAACTGGAGCACGATCGCGCCGCTCTGCATCCAATAAAAGATTTCTGCATATTGTACTCCAATGAGTCTTTTTAGGAGCTGATTTAATAAGAGCACAAGTAATTCAATAGTTTTCCCCGTTATCCACATGACAACGGCATAACAAGTGGACCCTCGGGCTTTAAGTCTGCACGGCGCAATAACATATTAACGCTAGTTTAGCAAAAGATGTTTCCTTAGATCTTAGATCAGATGTGGACCCCCTGGATAATCAGGACTGTTTATATTTAAGATCAATGATCAGCAGCACCAGTTCAGTTGACCCAGTCCACTTTACTAAAATTAAACCCCCCCTCGTCGCCCCAGCACAAGACGAGTCGCAATTAAAACAGCAGCTCGCAGCGACACTGGTCACTTCGGATTTATTTATTTTTAAATGCTCACAGATTGCAGCTATTTGTGGTTTAAAATCCGGGTGTAAAAAGTGTGACGTCCTTGTGTGTCACTCGAACATTAGCAAAGACAAGAGCTGCTATAAATAAGCTGAACTGCATAGTAAATTTACTGAAATGTCATCAATCATAAGAAGCAAACCGGGATGAAAAGGGAGAAGGGCAGGAGCAACACGCAGACGGCCAGGAGTGTGATTGCATCAATAAAACAGGCAGATGTGTGCAGGGAACCAGACCCCAATAGGTGTGAATTTAAAAAGCAAATCCTCTTAGATGTTACTTGGATGTTTAGACCAACAATCTCAAATTTACAGACTGGGTTCTGCGTGTATGATTGTAAAATTCACTCAGCATTGAAGCATGCAATCTTCCAACTTTACAAGAGGAATAAAACCCCAGTACAACCACGAGCTACAGTTAATATAGAATATTGTTACGGCTCTGCCCCGGCTGTTTCTTTGAAGGAGAGACCCACATAGAAAGATTACTGCCTGCAGGGCAGTGAGGAGGGCAGAGCTTCACCTGGATTTCAGGTACAACCGTCCCCCTTTCGGAGCAGGAGCCGGCGAATGCGGTGAGCGGCGCCGGGGACACCACGGGGACGGGTCTGCTGAAGCTGCTGAGGTCACAGCTCGGGATGTCATTTTCCTCATGCCGCATGACGATGGTGTCCATGACAAAGAAGCGTCCCCATGGCAACCACAGAGTGTGCTCCTGGGTGATGAATGGAGCGCGCTCAAAGTGCAGAGCTATGGCGATGCCCCCGTTGGTCACCAAGTCAAAACTGGAGAGAGAGAAAAAACAGACGTGGAGAATGTCAGATCTCAGTTGATCTTCTTATTATAATGAGTCAAACTGTAATAAAACGTTTTAATAAATGAAGGCTATTAAGAAAGAATTATTTTCAATATTAAGCACAATTAAGCAATCTTTCAAGCACGCATGCTGGATCTTCAGTATTATTAATAATGATCACATATCTTAAGTTTTGCTGTGTGGATGTGTTATTTCAGGCATGGAAAACTGCAGATTCCACACGTGTGTGTGTGTGTATGTGTGTGTGTGATGCAGTGTCCCGCGTTCGCTTTTACGTGAGTGAGAGAGAGTTTTTGCACTGCAGGATGGAGGCAGCCGCCACTACTTTATCGATCCCTGAGACGAAGCCCGTCCACTCTAACATCAGTCTAAAAGCCCTGCAGTGCAATCCCATCTGCTGTTGCATTAAAGAGCCTCTGCCTCTGGTCTGACCTGCGTTTCAGTAAACAGGCTGCATGGTGACAACAACATGGCAGCACCTGCACTGGACTTCTGCAGCTCCTGTCACTTCTTGCTAAGAACCAATTAGCACCTGGTCACCTCCGGGCCCCTGGGACAGGGCCACATCCTCACACAGGAGGCACCTTTTCTAAATTACAGGTAAAGAAGCGGGTCCAAACAGAAGCGTCGAAAATAGGCAACCTCCCTCTTGGTTTGAGCTGCTATAAAAAGAATATGCTTAGTCTAACTTCCCTTGAGGGTAAGCATCTGATTGGTCGTGGGGATAAAAAATGGCTTGTTCTACACTTTGTGCTTCAACCTTAGCTGGTTGTCCTCCTATAAGTCCAGAGGCTGCAGAGCTGCTGTTGGAATAGCACTAACATATAGCCATGAGTAGTTTGGCAGCTACGACCTGTCAGTTTGCACGACACTAGGCGGGATAAACACACACTTGTGGTCAAATACCCACGGGCATGGTTGCCAACCAATGACGGGATTTACTGCATGTTATCAATCATCAGCAGCCTTAAGCCATGTGACAAACTTATCAAATTACCTGCCAATTTCCTCCTTGTTCTGTGTGGTTTTTTTGTTTTTTTTTGGTGCAAGCTGCATGCATAATGAGTGCAAGAATAAAAAGCTGTAAACCAAAATAATAAAAATGAAAAAAAAAAAGCGACAAACCAATAAGCAAATCTGACAAGGAATCAGATTTAAATGTGTCCTATAAATCACAACGTCAATAAAGATGTTGGCAAAAACCATATGAGGGAATGAGACCGCCTCACTGCTCAGCTAATAAAAAATGTGGCCATAAAAAACTAAACTCGCCTCTTCTGTTTAGACCAGCAAACTTTTTAAGATAGCAGAAAGGGTAATTTAAAAATCTAAAGCCCCGGACAATAAAGAACACGTCATAAAAAATGGGTTGAGACAGCTTTCCCATTTCTAAGTGGCTAAACAGGTGCCTTTCTGATTTCATGCTGCACTGAGCCTGTTTACAGTGATTGCAGGGTAGTTGCAGGAGACCGGACATGTTTACAGGGGAACCTGGGAGATGGAGTCGTGTTTACACACAGGGTTAGAAATGCGGCATGGAGCCTAGCGCGTGAAAAATATGGAGTGGGGAAAAATGGGGCGCGCATAAATGGGGAAAAGATAAAAGATGAGGGAAGTCATTGCAGCGGAAAGGACATAAGACCTGCGCTCAAGGAAAGCATGAGCGGTGCCCGGAAAGGAAAGGCTTAGGGGCAGCTAGAGATTAGAGGTGGGAAAGTGTAAACAAATGGAGCGCAGGTGAAATAAGTGAGGAAGGTAAAAAAAACAAACAAACAAAGATTTGAGACTGAGAGATTTGCGCAAAGATAGGAAAAACAAGATGGAACAAATGAGGGAGAGAAAAAAGAGTGATGGGATCAAACTGGTGGCAACTCTAAACCTTTAGAGTGTCAGTGGCTGATAAAAGTCTCAGGAAGAAGTGGAGCTTAGAGAGCAAACACCGATTCACGCTGTGCTGTGATAGAGGGGCCCCGCTAACACACAGAGATACAGGAGCACCCAACAGGCTCTGATCCTGGGAAAAAACTGAATCTACAAAAAGGAATTCATGTCATTTCCTTTCATTTCAACAAATTAAATCTAAACCGTGCGCAGGTTTTGTCTGGATTCCTCTGAGAAGTTTAAAAAGAATTCCCACACCCGCTTATTTAGGACTTCTCCCCATAAAAAAGCAGATCTGGAACAAATCGACAAGCTACAAGATAAAGCAGCTTCACAGAACATTCAGTTAGCATTAGTTTCAAGAAATAGTCTTAAAGCAAACCACATAATCCTTTAAGGTTTGGACAAACACAAACGCGCTGCTTTAATATCTGATTCTTCAGTCGTCAAACACCGCCCATCTGCGCCGTGTTTTACGACTCCGCCGATTCGCTCAGAGTTGGCATATTTTACTCTGACGCCTCCCTGCTCCAACTGAAGCATAACTTACGAGCGTACCAGAAGGGCTTTGTTTGATTTCTCTGGGAATCGAGCCGAGAATTCCAAAATTGGATCCAATGAAAGCACAAAGCAGATCAATGCTGGCAGAGGTTGTGGCGGCAAGTATGTTTTCCCCCCCTCCCCTACCATGATAAGAATTCAGCTAAACCACATTTAAGAAAAAAATATTAATATCACTGTCACATATTTGTACAACGTACTCAGGTAGCTTTTAGTGGTTTTGTTTGGCATCCCTAGTATGTAGTTGTGTGTGTCTGTGTGTGTGTGTAAGAGTAACAAGGCAGACTGTTACCTTCCATCCTGCCTGGTGACTGTGTAGCCGTAGGAGGGATTGTTGATGAAACTGACGTTAACTCCAACCAGTGGCGTTCCATCCGAGGTCACTACTTGTCCACGAATGACACAAGCATGGCTGTGCAAGAGAGAAACACACAATTATGAACACTTTAGGACCAAACTAGTGGAAATAAGCATTAAAAACCCATCAGAGTTATACTAAGAAACCAATGCAGCAAACTCTGAGTCAGAAGTATGAAGTATACAGGGGCGGATCTAGAGGGGGGGCCAGTGCCCTCCTGACAACAAGCTTGGCCCCCATGTGACCTCATGCTTAGTGTTTTAGAATGTATCCCTTTAAAAAAGCAGCTGGCCCCAGCCTGGCCCCCCTCTAATTTTTTTTCTAGAACCGCCACTGGAAGTATATCTCATTTTTAGTGGCGGGACTCAATTAAAAAAATTAATCAAATTAATTACATTTTAGACTAACAAGAAAATTTGCCCCCAAAAGCCATTTTTTAAAATTTAAAATAATTTTAGTGGGGACAGAATCAATTAATAGACCTGAACTTTAATAAAGTAAAACTCAAGCTCCTTTAACTTCTGGGGAAAAAAGGCATTAAAATAGCATTTCAGTTCAAAACAGTAGAAAAACAAAAAAATATTTCTGGCTAAAATTAGACAGACCTAAAAGTACAGTACTTTATTATTTTATTTATTCGTTTTAAGTACAATTTCAGAAGATTTTTGTTTTTAAAGTGCCCATGGCTCCATATTTAAATCAATTTATATTAAACAGATTTAATCTTTGATGCCTCTAGATTAGCGTTGCACCATTATAACTCAAAATACGCTGTAATTATTTCCTAACGAGCAACTCAGAGATCAGATCTAAAAGCTAGAGACCGTCCAATTTCACAGCCGATTACCGTGTTGTCCCAAATATAAGACGAGTTTTTTTTTTCCGTTGAAAATAATGTAAAAATGCAGGTTCATCATATAATCAGGGTCTAGTTGTTTGGGGTCATTACACGACCGCACCAGCAGAGGGCGCAGGCTTTTTGTAAAGGTGACAGCAACAGGACGCTCAGCTCAGATTGCTACCAGACCCAGTCCGGACCAGCCCAAAGCTACAGGCCCACTGGGGATTAAGATACCCGATGATCAGTCCAGGCCGGTCCACTTCCAGACCCACTACAGGTGATTTCAGCGTGCTCAGAGCGGACTTCTGTCCAGGTGAGGGCTCACACATGCCTCCTCCTCCTGGACACGGGTCCTTTAACAGAACTTTTTTTCTAACTGACTGAAATATGTCGCCACGACAGAGAACTTTAACCCCTGATTAATTGGCAAATATTAATACGGTCTTAATTACGGTATTATTTAAATGACTTTCTCAAAATTTCAATAAAAATAGTTTCTTTAAAAAGTGAATTTAGTTAATTTTCTGAAGATTAGTCTTGGAAAAGGGGGGGTCGTCTTATAATCGGGGTCGTCCTATATTCGGGTCAATACGGTACTTTCGGTTTTCGCGGTGGAAGGAAGGCCGAGTTTACCGCGACCGGGTAGGCAGGTGAAGCGCGTGGACTGATAACATCTGAAGGTAGGCTGGATCCTCTGAATGATGCAGTCTCTGATTTCACACAGGCTGCGTCAAGGTCCGATCTGTGCATCAGCGTAGCAGGAAATCGTGCCGACAACTGTTCCGCCTGGCTTCAAATGCAAGCAGCTGTTAATTTTTTTACTCATTATTTTTTTATTAATTAATTGAAATGAATGTGTTACAATCCCACCTCTACTATTTAATGCATTTAACATTTTTTCTTTAAGATGCAGAAATGAGTTAGGATCAATTAAAGGCAGACTATATATAAGATGTTAATAAAAACTGTATACACTTACATTAAAGAGACCTAACTTTAAAAAAACACCTCTGAGGATGTCTAAAACGGGTTTTCTATCTAGAATGAAAAGATAATGAGATAAGAAAGCTTTACTTTGCCTCTGTTCTAATTAAAAAAGGGGTTTATCTTTTCCATTACAGAATACAAAGGGGAAAAATAATAGGGCTGCAGATCGCACGGCCTGCTTGGCTGATTATCAAGACCTGGACAGATTTCCAGACTAACAGGTCTCCAGAAGCTTCGTAAATTAGATCTGATCATCAGTCCCCACCAATCAATATTGGGAAGTCATCCAAATTCACCTCCTAATCTTGCTGAAGTGATGAGATGAGACCTTGCTGTGTAGCACCTCCCGTGTCATTATCAAGACCCAAACCCGTGGTCAGCCATCGTTTCTGTAGTCGTTGGCAAAAATGGGTCCCTTAACAAATGCTGTCCTGTCACTTCTTCATTAGACCATAGCTATTTTTAATACATTTGGGCCTTAAACACTGACACGTACTGGAAACAATTAACACTGGCGTGTTAGTAGCTGCCCTCAACATGTCCTTACCAGAGGCAAGATCATTCACCCCACACTATCCCAGTCCCTAGGAACCCAGTTTTATGTTAATTAGGCCAGGTCTCCTTCAGAGGACCTTGGCTGTCCACTACTGCAAAGTAAACAAGCAAGAGGATGCTGCTGTGAATCCTTAAGCCCAGACCTAGAGATCCTTCTGGATCAATCTACATACAATAACTAATAAACTAAAGCAGCCCTGGTCTGGGTGTCTGATTAATCATTCAGGACGTTGAATCTTATTTGAGGAGGCAATCATCCATATTTCCTTCCAGTGGAGTTGTGAAAGTGGAACTATCTCCTTTCAGCCTCTGTCAACTCCATCCTATAATAATTCCTCGCTGTCCAGACAAATGACTTAAATATTGACGTCAAATACAAAAGAAGGAGACAGCAGCAAAGTAAGTAGGAAGACCTGACTGGAGGAACCTTCTGTTCACACAAGATTTCACAAAGTGGAAAAGAGGCGTCGCGATATCTGAATCCTCCGGTTTATCATTTATCATCAGCAGAGGGCAAAGGGAGAACATGTTGTGAAAAGTAAACAGGTGATCCATCTGGACTCAGCATGGGGCCTCTGCTGGTTCAGGTTTCTTCACTAAGATGGATCAGGAGACTTAATCATGCTTAGACATGGGGGCAGATTTTTATTCCTCACTTGTACTTAAGACATGTTGAACTTCAACAAGCTGCAAAACAACTCCAGCAGAAAGAAATAAACTGCTGATTTAACTGGAAGGGTTAATCTGAAGTGTTATTGTGTAAAGGTTGTGAATAATACGATCTCACTCAGTGTAGATAGCTTCTCAAAGGGCCTTTGTTTAGAGAAATAGAGGTGATGTCTTTCAGCTTTCAGGTCTGATATTAGTTGATTCTTTATTATAATTTCTAGAAATAATGATGTGAGGAAATTAGGGCTGCCATGATTAGTCGATAAGTCACGATTATGTCGATTATTAAAATCGCTGATTTGGTAGTCGACGCTTCAGCTTGGGTTTTTCTCCTCCTTGCTTCAGTTCGGGTTTTTCTCCTCCTTGCTTCAGTCTGGGTTTTTCTCCTCCGTGCTTCGGTCTGGGTTTTTCTCCTCCTTGCTTCAGTTCGGGTTTTTCTCCTCCTTGCTTCAGTTCGGGTTTTTCTCCTCCGTGCTTCAGTTCGGGTTTTTCTCCTCCGTGCTTCGGTCTGGGTTTTTGTCCTCCGTGCTTCAGTCCGGGTTTTTGTCCTCCGTGCTTCAGTCCAGGTTTTTGTCCTCCGTGCTTCAGTCTGGGTTTTTCTCCTCCGTGCTTCGGTCCGGGTTTTTGTCCTCCGTGCTTCAGTCCAGGTTTTTCTCCTCCTTGCTTCAGTCCAGGTTTTTGTCCTCCGTGCTTCAGTCCAGGTTTTTGTCCTCCGTGCTTCAGTCCAGGTTTTTGTCCTCCGTGCTTCAGTCTGGGTTTTTGTCCTCCGTGCTTCAGTCCGGGTTTTTGTCCTCCGTGCTTCAGTCTGGGTTTTTCTCCTCCTTGCTTCAGTCTGGGTTTTTCTCCTCCGTGCTTCAGTCTGGGTTTTTCTCCTCCTTGCTTCAGTTCGGGTTTTTCTCCTCCGTGCTTCAGTCCAGGTTTTTCTCCTCCGTGCTTCAGTCCGGGTTTTTCTCCTCCTTGCTTCAGTCCAGGTTTTTCTCCTCATTGCTTCAGTCCAGGTTTTTCTCCTCCGTGCTTCAGTCTGGGTTTTTCTCCTCCTTGCTTCAGTCCAGGTTTTTCTCCTCCGTGCTTCAGTCCGGGTTTTTCTCCTCCGTGCTACAGTCCAGGTTTTTCTCCTCCGTGCTTCGGTCTGGGTTTTTCTCCTCCGTGCTACAGTCCAGCTTTTTCTCCTCCGTGCTTCGGTCTGGGTTTTTGTCCTCCGTGCTTCGGTCCGGGTTTTTGTCCTCCGTGCTTCAGTCCGGGTTTTTCTCCTCCGTGCTTCAGTCTGGGTTTTTCTCCTCCGTGCTTCAGTCCGGGTTTTTCTCCTCCGTGCTTCAGTCCGGGTTTTTCTCCTCCTTGCTTCAGTCCGGGTTTTTCTCCTCCGTGCTTCAGTCTGGGTTTTTCTCCTCCGTGCTTCGGTCTGGGTTTTTCTCCTCCGTGCTTCGGTCTGGGTTTTTCTCCTCCGTGCTTCGGTCTGGGTTTTTCTCCTCCGTGCTTCAGTCCGGGTTTTTCTCCTCCGTGCTTCAGTCTGGGTTTTTCTCCTCCGTGCTTCAGTCCAGGTTTTTCTCCTCCGTGCTTCAGTCTGGGTTTTTCTCCTCCGTGCTTCAGTCCGGGTTTTTCTCCTCCGTGCTTCAGTCCGGGTTTTTCTCCTCCGTGCTTCAGTCCGGGTTTTTCTCCTCCGTGCTTCAGTCCGGGTTTTTCTCCTCCGTGCTTCAGTCCGGGTTTTTCTCCTCCGTGCTTCAGTCTGGGTTTTCCCCTCTGTGCTTTGGTGCTTTAGACCAGAGGAGCAAAACTGCGCTGCAGCTCCGTGAAGCAAATACCAGTTTTGAACACTTACAGAAATGTTTCACTTTATGCTACAGTTAAAGGAAGAAGGTTTGTTTGTTACTAAGCTACAAATTTAATTCAAAGTTTAATAAATTATCATCCTGTCTTTATTTTTAGTCGACACATACTTTAAACACTTCAAGCTGTAAGCTAATATAAGAGCAGCTGCCTGCTGGTGGAATAAGCTGTAGTTTCATGGCTAAAGTATGCCTGATCCGATTAGCCGACTAATCGGAAAAATAATCGGTGATTAGTCGACTATCAAAACAATCGTTTGTGGCAGCCCAAGAGGAAATTAGAGTTTCCTCACTTCTCTTTCTCACTCACAATAAGGACATGCCAGATCTAAGAACTGAGTATAGAGTCGTAAAAGACCAAATCCATTACACACTGCAATTACCACAAAGACAACAAAAATATCATTATCTACACAAATGACCTGATTACAGGGTAAATCCTCCTGCTAGTGCAAGCAGGCCTCTCCTCCCGTCTCTACGTTACACCGAACGCTCAGTGAACACGGAGAACATTTCTAACTAATTCTGCAGTCGTGCTAATATGTAACGCTGCTAACAGGGGCCTACAAAGAAACAAGACTTTTATCCTGACATTAATGGCTTAATGCTTATAAAAGAGTTCTGAATAAAATTATAAAAGTGCCAAGCTGCAAATGGAGCGGATGACTTCAGCCTTGTTATTAAAAACCAGCAATCAATCTTTGTCCAAATTGTTCCGTAGACAAAGTCCCTGTTTACTATTCTGGTCAGCATCGACTGCCGGGCCTCAGCAGTCTATTGTATTATGTGTCACGGTGGAGAATCAAGACATTTTATGCAGTGGCAGATGCTTTATTCAGCGGCACCTTTGCAGCTTTCTGCGGACGGAAACATCAGAAATAGCAGCCCAACATGTCTGTTAGCATAAGGAAGTGGCTGGTGGATCGATAGGAAGGGATCACGTGACCTGGGGCAGGCATATCGGAGAGGAAGACACCGAGACTGGGCCTGTCTGAAGCCCCCTGTCATAACTGCTCATATCTGTCAGTGGGTGGGGAATGAATACCAAGCATGAATAATAGATTATCACTGATATTTTTAGTTGAAGCAAGGCCCACGGTCCTACAGCACGTCTCTGGATTCTTCATTTTACTTATTTATGGGTGCATCTTGTGCGAGAGACAAGAGTATTACTCAACCCCCCTCCTCCTCCTCTGTCCAGGGAAGTACTGCAAAATGTTGAGTGGTTCTTGAGAGATGGAAAAATGTCAATGAGGGAAAATGTCACAGTGCTTCAAGTATCAGCTGACATCACCATAACACGTAGGAGAAAAAAAAAAAAAAGCAAGCAGGATTTGAGTGCGTGACGCAACTGACGATGTTCTGATGTAACGCAAATAGGCGGTTTCTCTTTTTCTGACTGTAAATCCACTGACTCAGAATGTTCGCTCATATACAGATGGCTAGAATAACCCAAACAAGGCTGTAGATAGAGTAAACGATTCTGTTTTACTACAAACAAGATGCAGGAAGAACAAAAATAGCACAGACCCTATGTGGAGACGTGATGATGTTTAGAAAAAGAAAAGGATTCTGCCTCAGCCTGCATGCTAGATTCACTTTGTTCTATTACAGCACAATACCAGCGTATAACAATAAATACTAAACTTTATAAGCAATAAATAAATGAATCCAAAACATTATCCACAAATCGACACCGTTCTTTTTTCTCCATAAAACATCCAAACGTTCCACCATCTTATCGTAGTCTCTATTGATTTTGTGTTTCTTCCACATTAGTTTAATACACAAAGATCAGAGAGATACATAAGCAAGCGCTATGCAAATAGGTGACACTGCCGCACGAGCGATTAAAGATGAAAAGAAAAGAGACAAAGCGAAGCATCTTACGGGATCCTCGCTGCTATCAGGCCTCGATATAAAAGGATCTCGTGTTCCACGGCTGGGGTGTCATGAGCTCTGCTTGTGGGAGTGGGCCTCAGATGGATTACAGTAAAAGTAATCACAATACGTGAATATGAGATGCCTTTCTTTCAGGAGGACGCTCCTTGATTTGCCACATTCTATGTTTGTCCGTCATCATCTGTCCATCATCCTTTCAACGGTGTGCGCCGCCAGTCTTTGTCCATTTTAGCCTCCACTGATCACAGCTGCTTCCTGTGATTTCATCGGAGTAAAAACAGACATTCTGCTGGCCGTGAAGCACAGACAGAATTGTTTTCTTTTTGTGAATCTGTCTGTGCGTCCAGTCCGATGTGTTCCTAAACATTTAGCCTAGCTGAAATTTAAATGTTTATAGTAGTTTGTGTGGGGAGAGTTTCTCTAGGTGATATGATTGTAAGATGTATCCAAACCAGCTCTGTAAAGCTTCTTGAAATTGAAGATTTCTTGTAGAATTTGCAAAGTAAGTCAGAAGAATTGTTGTCAAAAGAACTTCGGAACCAAGTCGGTACTAAAACAATTTAAATGTTACGGTACCAGATTTTCTGTACAGGTGGTACCGAGCACCCGGTCCATCCGGTTCTTGCTGCGCTATCCGACTGGTGCGTATTGTGCAGTTGCGTCTTCTTCGTAAAAGCACAGAGACCTGGCGACAGGCGGTGCTGCTGATGAGGCGGCTCTGAATCCGCTCGTTGGACAGAAAGGAGGAAAGAGCCACGTGTGGAAGTATTTTGTTTTGGGCAACAATTCAGGGCGCTAGACTGCGACGAATTTAGTCGCAAATGCGACCTAATTTCCCAAAGGTGCAACAAAAAAAAAAAAAAAAACTCCAGGGGATTTTTCTAGGATGTCATAGGAACGGTTCAAAAAATAAAACCCTCTCCGTGACGTTGAAGATCTCAAATGTTAAACCAGAGGAACTAAAATATAAATCTTAATGGGTCATATCAAGCAGAACGAGTCCACGTTCCAGAGCGGGGCGAGGGAGAACTACGCCGCTAAACTCTGCAGCATGAGTGCAGCATCGCGCTTCAGAAGGAAAACTAAAAAACATCAGCAGCTCTAGTCAGATCGTCAGCCTGTAATAACGAGGACGATATCGCACTGACTAGGAGACACGCCGCGGGTAGCGCGGGTCAGAGTTAGGCTTTGCTTTGGTACCAAATACTGAAATGTTGGTACCGTGACAACGCTAGTCAGAGGAGCATGATTTGATCTCAAACCAAGTACGCTACTTTGTGCCAAAGTTATTGTTGTTCTTGTGACCATCTAGACAGAAGAAAGAAGAGATTTTGGACCTTGACAACATTTTTCTGTTGTAGCTAGATGAGGTTTTTAACCTGCATAAAGAGGCATAAACTAACGTCTGTGCACATCATTTGAAAGCATTTGAATCCTGTAGGCTTGCACCCAATTGATTATATCATGTGTAATTTTCTTTCAGTCACCATTGCACGACAACAGGGAGGATATGGATTAGTTTAATGTTGTGACTCAGAATAATGTCACTCAAAAATGTAAGAAATCTATTGAGCCACTCGCTCAGAGAAATCCAGACTGCAAGCTGTCCAACCCATGTAAAATAAAATTAGGATTGTTCTTTGCAATTTTTGTCATTCTGAAGCACAAGTTATTTATCTATAAAGACCCTACCCATCACCTAAAGGCAGCACAGTCTGTCTAAAAAGGAAGAATGGAGCCATAGCCATGTCTGGTCAGAGTGGGAGAGACACTGCAGCTGAATGGTGACAAACGATGTTTTAAACACCCAGAAATGAGCTACTAATATGTCACTGTTCAGCCTCAGTGTCTCTCTGAATCCAGCCATGAGTATTGTTCAGGTCGGGACAGTGATGTCACTGGAGGGTGTGGTCCTCACTGTAGATAAATAACTGACAGAATGATGCTTCAAAATATCCTTTTCAGTGGTAAAAACCCAAACTTCTACCATGTTGTTTTAATCATTACAAAGGTTTTTCACAGATTGGCAGCAAATACTGGAGACCTTGTAGTTCGATCACACCCAGCATTAACGATCTGACGCACGCACTCAGGGTGGCGTGTGGCGAGGGTACTAGGTTACTCACTTCCCATCGAAGGGGTTAGATCCGGGGATGTTGTGCGTGCTGTCCCTGCCCACCAGGAAGCGCACTCGCTCGTAGAAAGTCTGCAGGTTGCTCTGTGCCGAGGACATCTGTGTTTCTTGGATGATGTCCAGGGGATCCGGAGAGCCCACGCACAAAGAAGTGGTGTGACAGGTTGCCTGAAGACAGCAGTCTGGATCCATGCAGTCCACCAGGCCATCTGAGAAGGTTAAACATAAACAGGTTCATTAAACAGCAGAAAGGACTCACACCTGGCAAGTAAAGGCTAAGACGGCACAGAATCTGAAAAATACTGAGGGAAATAACAAATACACTAAGAATGCTTTAAAAAAAACACACATTTTTAACTCTAGGTTTATCATTTAGATTGATGTCAAGCTGCAGAATAAATCCTGATGGCTCTGATTATAAATAAAAATACATTTTTGGGGTAATTTTCTTTCAGTTTACAGCAATAATCAACCCACTTCTGATACCTACATCCATTTACCCTATCTGTAAATCTAATGTTTCTAATTTATGTTACTCCATTTTTATGTCTGATGCTGACAGCTACATGTGTATCTTGTAGGGATGCCAGACAGATACCGATACCGGTATCGGTCCGATACCGGGTATCGGTTAAAGTTACCTGATACCAGGAACCGATACCAGTGGCTTCACTGTCTGTTAGTGATGGGACCAATTAACACTGATAAGTGGTCTGTTCGCAACTGACAGCCACACCCATTGGCACAGCTGCACCTTTGACAATGAAGGCAGCTTGACTTTTTTTGTTATCTTGAAAGTTTCAACTCATCCTATTGATTCGGTTCGTTCATGAACATCACTACTGTCTGTGACTTGTGATTTCTGTTGTAGTTTCATATACTGAACACTAGGGGGAGCTATTGAGCTAAAGAGGAACAGTGTGGGTTGAGAGCTGGAGATGGTGCCAAATAGTTCATTTTATTTGGTTAAAATGTGGAAAACTGCAATAATTTCACTGTGAAATCACAGAAAATTGTTATTTTTCACCTTATATTTTAGTTTTGTGATCATTTATTATTATTTTTTTATCTAACTCAGTTATTTGTTGTAAAAAGCAGAGAAGAAAAAATAAAACCTGTATTCCAATTTGTTGCATTTTTTTGTGTGGTAGAAGTATCGGTATCGGCGAGTACTCAGATTTAAGTATCGGTATCGGATCGGTTTTGAAAAAAGTGGTATCGGCACATCCCTAGTATCTTGTAAAATCACCTGTGAAGAATGTAACACTGCACTAAAATATACAAAATGTACCACGATGGAGGTTTAAAATATGCAGAAATTTGCAGCAAATGTAGGCAATGGTTCCAAGTTTTACTAGGTGCAAAAAAACAAAAAAACAAAAACCCCATTGAAATGTGAAAAGACAGCCAGTGTTTCATTCACTGAGCTCCCCTGCAGACTGGTGAGTTTCCAATTCCCAGTACTGTCAACTTCTTTTTTAAATATTTTTTTCATTACTGCCACAAAGACAGTTTGAATTTTTTATAACATGCTGCATAAACAAAGCTAGTTTTAAAGACTGATGTTTTGGTTGCAGTGTTTAGGTGCCTTAAACCTTTACACCACTGTACGTTTGAGCCATGAGGGAATTACAGCATCGCTCGTGCTTCTCTATCAGCGCATTAGATAACATCTCACAAACACGAAAGAGTTGCAATGCAATGCACTTCACTTTGCTGAAGTGGGTCACCGGACTCCCCAACCCTTTGCTTTCAGTTGCATATCTGGCCAGATGGGTGATAAAAATAAACCCCGCTGTCAGGAGTCAGTCAAATCCCAAGCAGCACCCTGCTTTTGCTGTTGAGAGCTGTGTGGTCCCTGCAAAGTGATGGGAAGACAAACTGCCACTGTATAAATAAGGGAGGCTGGTGCATAGTTCAAGATGGAGAATCAGGTCTGGAAAATAAGGAAGTCACGTCTCCCACTTGGCCTGAAGAGCGGCGCAGCCCCCCCGGCTGGCTGTGTGTATGCCTGGCTCTGCTCAGGGCGAGTTAGAGGGAAAAGCAGGGACTACCCCTAGGGGCCAACCCCTGCTCAAAGCCCCAGGCTACGAAAAAGAAAGAAAACCCCCCAAAAAACAATGTCCAGGTGACTTTCTTTAGTAAATGAAGGCCCTTTCTTTTTCACATAAGGGGAATATTACACACTCTTTTTTGCTCTTGAATGTAAACAAACCAAAAAGCAGAAAGTCTAGAAGTCATTATGATGTGGTTTTTGAAACACGTGAGGTTTTTGGCTCCTGTGTTTTCGCCTTTATACGTTCGCTGCTTTTCAATGAGCAGTGTTTGCTGCATCTATACTTTTATGTTCTATTCTGATGTGTTTGTGATATTTATATGCTCGCTTTACATTCTCTCCGCTCCTCTCCTCTTGTCTGATCTGCTTTCTTCCTGTTAAAAGCAAGTTTACTCCTGGGATTTGAGGCTCTGGAATCCGTGCAGCATCTTGAGACAATTTCAATTGTTATTAGATCTGTATAAATAAAATCTGAGTGACCTATATAAAAATACAACCGAGCCTGAAAAGCATGAAGCAGGAACAGAATATTCTGCAGCTCAAGGGTGAGTAATTTGATGGCCAAATCTCCTCCCTGTTGGTCAGTGTCAGAAGCAGTGGCGTCGTCTCATGTGTGATTTTTACCTCCGTCGTTGTCCTTGACATCACTGCAGGCAGTTTCCATTGAGGTGTCACAGCCAGTGCCCCTCCAGCCCAGCTGGCACACACAGTACCAGCCACTGTTACCCAGAGTGCACCTACCATTTCCATTGCACAAACCAGGGCAGCCCTCTGTGTAACATAAAATAGGACAAAGATAAAGGTTAGCTCAGCATTTCCAAGGAAGAGAAACCAATCAGACATTCTGGTCATTTTGAAGCTTTTTTTCTGCGTTTGAGTTATAAATAATTATTAACTTTACCCATCATAGATAGCTCCCTGAATGGCCTCAGTTTGGAGAAACAGTATTTATACCCAACAGGACTGATGAGCTAACGGCTAGTCAGAGCACAGCCAATATGGAAAGCTGCAGACTTAAAACAGCATCCGTCTTCAAAGCGTGGTAAAAGTTCATGCAAGGTTTTTCTAAAAAAAACTCTTCGAAGTGTTCATGTAGCAAAATGCTAAACGTTGATTTATAAATTCAGCAGGAACTTCTTAAAGAGATATTCCACCCAAAAGTAATTTTTTTTGTCTATTTCCATATTCCCCATAGTTAGATAAGTGGACAAAAACACTTTGTAACCAGCCCAGTCGTTATCCTGATCCAGCAGTACTCCTTTAGCTTTAGCTTAGCATAAAACACTGTAAGTGAATGGTAACAACTAGCATTGTGAAAAAAAAGTCCTTAAAACTCACTTAGTAGTGACAATAATTCTGCCTAGTGACCTCAGTAAACACATTGACTGCAAGTGAAAAGAAAAAGTAACACGAAGGAATTACAGGTACTATTTTAGACTTGGGACTACTTTATGACAAAGAACAGTTGTAAGCCTCCGCTGAATGGCGCAAGGACATGACGCAGTGCCTTTGTGTTATTTTTCTTCGCCTGTGAGGTTTGAAAACAACGTGTGGATACGTGTTTACAGAAGTAGGCGTCTTTGGGGCCGCTGCATCATGTCCTTGCGCCGTTCAGCGGAGGCTTACAGCTGTTCTTTGTCATAAAGTAGTCCCAAGTCTAAAATAGTACCTGTAATTCCTTCATGTTACTTTTTATTTTCACTTGCAGTCGATATGATTACTGAGTGATTTTTAGGGACGTTTTTTTTCCTCAGAATGCTAGTTGTTACCATTCACTTACATTGTTTTACGCTAAGCTAAAGCTAAAGCTAAAGGAGTACTGCCGGATCAGGATAACACCCGGGCTGTTTACAAATAGTTGTTGCCCACTGATCTAACTACGAGGAATATGACAACAGACAAAATAAAATCACTTTTGGGTGGTATATCCCTTTATCATTTGTGCCAAAACAACCACATAATGCAACATTAACAGTAAAGATTTTGTCACTGTGAATTTAAGCCGGTTCAAACTAGCCATTAGCCCATCAATCCTTTCATACATTGATGCTATTTTTCCAAACACAAGCTGCTCAGAAATCTTTCTACAGGTAAGGCAGTAATCATTTAGTACTTTTACACAAAACAGCTAAAACTGTATATTCTTTATCCAAAACATCATCCATAAAAACGCTTTTAAAAAGGAGGGCTGGTTGATGGTGATGATTGGTTGATAATATCAACAGGCTAAAGTCAGGTAAAGATTTTAAATGGACAAGAGGCTAAAGCTGATTAATCTGATGCAGCATTTGTGAAGCTTTAATATCCTTCTGCAGTAAAATCAGATAAAGGGGATCATCTAAATCAATATTCACTTATAACTACAGTAGATTAGCCTGAATGTTTGCTACTACAGGCACATAATGAGAGCAGTGGTATATCCTGGTGTTTTTTCTAAAAAGGTATGGATGTTTGGATTTTAATCGTGTTTCTGAACATAGAGCAACCACTGCTGCTTTCTGCAAAGAAGAGCGTTTTACTCCGGTACAAAAAAGGCAGTTATTACTTGAGAAATTGCCTTTATACTTTTCCTAGCAATCAAAAAGATTATACCCTTCAGGTAAAGAGTACGCTCTATAATAAACAAAAAAGCAGAAGGCTAAATAAAATGCTTTAGAATGAAATAGATAAGGTTTTGATCAACTGCTTTAAGCAGAGGTCACCTAACTGTATTTCTGGGCGCACAAACCTCAGGGGATGTAAAGCAGGCTGCAGCAGAACGACAGGTGAAACATTTCATTGTTTCTCTTTGGATGGGTCTTCAGAAGGGCAGAGATCAGAAGATGTTCATGCCAATAATTCTACAGCTGACATTTATCTGATACATTATGATATTATCCCCTCGCAGAGGCAAAGGCTAAAATCTAAAGGTATCAAACGCACAAGTCTGTCACAGATTGTGTTGTTAGCAGGCTGCCTTGATAGAGAGAATGCTAAGCTGACCCATTTTATCAACTAAGGAGACAGGAGCAGCTGTCTCTACTGTATGCTCTGACATCACACAGATAAAACGAGACCGGGGAAACAAAAGGGAAGGAAAAGAGGAGAGGCAGGTGTGCTGAACAGGAAATGTTTACGAGTGAGGCAGGCCAATTCAGCGGGTGACGGCGTGACACTGATTAGTGAGCATTCCACATGTTTACTTACTTTTGAACACGTACATTTTCACATATGCATCTTTAAAATTAGCAAAAGCATTCTATATTTAATTATTATGACTTCAATAATGTGATTCCCCCAACAACGACTTATATATCTGAAACTCCTACGACTAAAACTGAAGAAGACGTCTGGAGGAAAGACAAAAAATCTTCAAGAAACACTAAAATAAGTCCAGCTGTCTTTAAAAAGAACCTCTTAAAGGTGTGGTTTACTGAAAAAACATATTTTCATGTTTTTTCTGATGAATATTAGTCACTCTGAGCTTTTCATGCAGGCTGAACATAAAAATAGTCTATTACATGGATCTCCAGCTGTAGCTTCTGATAGAAAAAACAGGCTGAAACGCTAGGATTTGAAAAACCGCAGATCTGCGTCACTCTGCGAATTTGCATATATGGTCTGGCCCATCTTGGCTCGTTCCGCCCCACAGGCAGGCCCGGATAATGCACAGGCTAGATAAGGCTTGAGCCGATCGGGTCCTCGTGTGGTCTGGGAGCCCTATTGGCCGGTACAAAATATATTTTATTTAAATTCACATTCAAGAATACTCTTAAAGTGAATTGGCCCACAAAATCATAAGTAGATTTTTTGCGATCTTGACTCACATTACGTGACACGTAACCAGTGTTGGGTAAGTAACTTTAAAATTGTAATATATTAGTATTACTAATTACAGCATTAAAAATGTAATACAGTTTGTCACTACTTTGAGTTACTTTTGGCAAAATATCTTATGAGACAGCATTCTAAAATACTATAACTATCAATTTACATTTTACACAAGAAAGACACCAGAAAATACTGTAATTTTCTCACTATTTTATTAAACTTCAGTCAATCCTAAAAAATTTTTTTATTATTATTAATAATACACAAGCTATGAAATTTCAAGACTTGGTTAAATTTAAAAGCAGCACAGATAATATATAAATTAAGAAATAAAATACTTCCAAATGAGATTTGTAAATTGTTTATGGAGAGGGAAGGGGAACATGACTTACTGTAAGAGAAATCTGGAATTTAAAATTCCAGAGGGCTAAAACAACTCTAAGAAGTATGTTTATTTCAATAGCAGGAGTCAAATTATGGAATAGTCTAGCAATAGAAATAAAACAAAGTAATAATATAAACCATTTAAAACTAAATATAAAAAGCAAATTTTGGAAATGTATATGAGAGAAGAAAATAGGGTGAATCTAGGATAAGAAGTGTCGTTTCGGTTTGTTTCATTATTTGTAAATCTGCCAAATTGGATATCCTCTGGAAGGATACAGTAAAGTATATATATATATATACATATATATATGTATATATATATATATATATGTATATATATATATATATATATATATATATATATATATATATATATACATATATATATATATATATATATATATATGTGTATATGTATATATATATATATATACATATACACACATATATATATATATATATGTATATACATATGTATATATATGTATATATATATACATATGTATATACATATATATATATATATATATATATATATATATATATATATATATATATATATATATATATATATATATATATGTGTATATGTATATATGTATATATATACATATACATATATACATATATGTATACATATATATATATATATATATATGTATATACATATGTATATATATGTATATATATATACATATGTATATGTATATATATATACATATATATACAGTACATATACATATATATACATATATGTGTATTTTTTTGGTCATTGTAGTTGTTTCTGATGTTTGTTTTCTTGTTTGAGATGCTGAAGCGTATTTACTATAATTCTTAGTTGATTCAAGAAGGGAATGAATAAGACGTAAGATTAAAGGGGGTAGGGCAAAATAAGTGAAAACTTCTGCCTACTCCTTTTCAAACACAAAAAGGAATGATGAAATGTATTGGAGATGTATGCACAAGTTTGAAAAAAAATAATAAATCACTAAATGTCAGTCCATATATCAGCTGCTGATACTCCTCGGCTTCAAATATTCTCTTCAGCTCCGTTTCCATAGCAGCTCACGTCTTATCCAACTCCTGGGCAAATGTCTTTTGGGGGGTGGGGTGTTGTAATTAGTAAGTTACTCAAATTGTAACTAGTAATATATTACTTTACTTTAAGAGTAATGTTAATATATTACTAGTTACTCAAAAAAGGAATATATTACTGTAACTAATTACTTTTGTAACTAGTTACTCCCAACACTGCACGTAATGTTAATGTATAAATAATGATAACTCCTCTCACGTGGGAGACCTGGGTTTGAGTCCCAGACCGAACATGCGTTTGTTTTTAAATTTTCCTATAGGAATGGGGATTTTTGGGTTTTTTAAGCAGCGAGGAGAAGAGAGCCTCTTGGAGCAGCTGTTTGGTAAGTTCGTATTTGCTGCGATATCAGCCGTTATTCTGAGGTCTTTGTGGTTAGCATCACATGCTAATGTTAACATAGCAACTCCTACGTCCTACAGTCTGCTTTCACCCCGGTTCGGGTGACACAGCAGAACGTTCTGATCTTTTAGGAGGAAATGTAAGTTCACATGTAGGTATTACCATTCTGAAACATTCATTGACAAACGCGGAGGAAGGGCTTCCTCTAAAATTTCTCCTTCGCCGTCGGATTCAGGATCAAATACCTAGGGCCAATCAGAAGCGAGGGCTGTGCATATCATTAATAATAACGAGGAAACCTGCTGTTTCAAGCAGACCTCTGAATCAGAGAATAGAAGCATCATAGCTTTTTTCTTTATAAAAATGACTCATATTGCATTGATTTACACTAGAGAACACTGCAAAAGTATTTAAAAAACAAGTAAACCACACCTTTAAAATCACCATGTTGTGGAACAACTGAGAATCTACAGCAACAAATTTAAAAAAGAAGAAAAAAACTGCTTTTGTTCTGACTTGATCACTGCTCTGTAAAATGCAATTTTTTGAAAATTGTGTTCAAATGAGAAAAATATCAATCTCTATGCAAAACGATCTACTGCAATATGTTTAATTCTATTTAAAACTAGACCAGATATTTTTGGCCAAGTTCTCCTAAAAAACACAGGCAAATAATTACAAATGGTTACTAACAGTGATCATTTTTTTCTTGAAAATTCCAATAAAACAGAATAAAAACCTTCATTGCTGAAGGTCTAAGTCACTGAGAAGCCTCCTGGGTGCGATAGCTGCTCTTTTATCGAGCAAACGGACAAAACAACGGTGGTTAGACCGGCGGAGATGGGACGATTAAGAAGCTCATAGTGTTTGTCATAAGGATAATAAAGATCCACTCTCAGTTGGCGCCGTTTCAACTTCATTGGCAGCACTTTCAGAGAGAAGCCCCTGCAGAGCCCTGCCCAAGCCTGCCTGAAACGACTCCAGAAGTCAGGCTGCAAATGTTCGAAGAAACTCCTCTGGCAGCCGCTCCTTCTGCCAGGTGGTCCATAACCAAGGACACAGTGAGAGAGAGGTGGGGAGCGATGGTGGCAGGCAGACAGGGCTGCAGCAAAAACCTCCATCCCCTGCTTGCACAGCACCAACCAGACCATGAACTCTTTTAATTAGAGAGGATGCGGCCTCAGCACCTATCGGGCCCTGCACGCGGCAGTGCACTCATTTATAATTCATGTCACAGGTTATGAATCCCCTCTCCCAACATCCCCCAGCTGAGAAAACAAGAATGCACACAAACCAAACATTGGGTGTTAAGAAAGCAGCTCAACAGGTGTGAAGGTGCTAAGTGGAAATTACTATGAGACAAAAAACGATAATGAGAAGTGAGGATCTGTAAAATGAGTTACTCGGGGAAACAAGAGGTTTTGGATTGAGAAAGAAAGAGCACCGTGTGTGCGTGTGTGCGTGTGTGTGAATGATTAGTTAATGCTGACTGGAGATACGATGGGTTGAGAGCAAAATACATTGAAGGAGGAATGCCATACCTTTCACTACCTTATCCAGATAGTGAGCTTGAGAGATAAAAGACAAGACATATAAGGGAGGTTTGAACAGAGCCACTTCCATGAGAGGACAGCAGGGCAGTGTGTTAGTTCACATAGCAAAAAGTAAAATTTCAACAGAAAAGGAAAACTGCATTCTGCCAGCATGCACTGCAAGCAACAACTCAAACACAGTCCAGCACAGAGAACAGGGATGGAGACAGGAAGCAGACAGGGGGGAAAACACAGAGGAAGAGAGAAATCCAGAAAGAGCAGACAGGAAATAAAAGCTCCAGAAAGAACGTTTCAGTCTTAAACGCTGGGATTGGCTAAATATCTCCAGGGAGCGTTTCCAACGCACCGAGATTGATGCACGTATCACAGTTCTTAAACCTCTGCAGAGATATTGTACAGGATGGAGGTCAGGATGTTCAACAAAGAGCTCTTTTAATCTTGACACACATCTGCAGAGGATGAGGTCACCAGAGTCCACGCCAAAGTGGGAACCAAATCAGACCGGCGCTCGGGGCTCGGGGTCAAAACGGAGCTCTCAGTAATGAAAATTGATTCAAATTGAGATCTTTGGCATCTTAATGGAAGACACAGAGGAATATTCTTGTTGAACAGGGATCTCAATATGGCCTTTATGAAAGAGCCATCAATAATGTAAGGCCAGCATATAAAACATTCACAAACCGAGTCAGGGCTCGGTGCTCAGGCTGCTGCTTTAAGACAAAACTCAGGTGAGGAAAATAATCATTGTCGGTTATCAGCTCTCAGTCTGAAGAATTCTCAGGTCTTTTGTCCTGATTCTTTTCACTAAAACGTGTTCCAGTTTTTCACAGAGTCATTGTGACGGTGAGGCTGAAGATGCTGCTACTTCCTCTCTGATGTTTGAGTCGTTTCACAGAATTATGAAGGCTAGGTCACAAATAGCACTTTTTTATTTTCATCTTTTCTACTGTAACTGCATCATATTCTCAGAATGTGTCAAATATATCTGTTGAAAAGCCTGATTAGTTACCTTCACAAGAAGCTTTAACTGGTAAGGATGCTGCATCTTTTAAATGAGCAGTTCTTGGTCAGATCAGACATGCTGTAGGAGTGAAACTAGGGCTGTGTGATGTGACAAAATCATCAAGCTCTATCGTTTACACCACGGTTAGGAGTTTTACAGCAGTAATTTACGTCATAATGCACTTTACGGCATGTCCATGAATGCAGCAAAACGTAAACAAACATGGTGGAAGACGTTAGTAGACGCGTTCTAGACCAGGGTCAACAGGACAACCAGCTAACCCAAACCGAGGAGCTTGTTCCTAAAAGAGGGACAACTTCTGTCTCATGGATGTGGTTTAAACTAGGGATGCTCCGATACCAGATTTTTCCTAAACGAGTACGAGTACTTACATGAGTACTTGCCGATACCGAGTACCGATACGAGTACTAATACTAAATCAGAAAAAATTTATAAAAATAAAATTTAAAAATTTAAATTAAATAAAAAAGTCACATTTATCTGTTTTTCCATCCAATCCTAATTGTAAACAGAGTCCTTAAGGTCAGGGATCGAACTAAAACACCAGAAAGATTTTTCTCTGAGTCAGAAAGTATTTTATAAAAGGACTGACTGCTTCAGTTAATCTGACCTGGACTGGATGCAACATTAAAGTCAACCAGACTGAGTAACATGATGTGGAAAAACTAAATAAATTTAAATTAAAACCCTCAGAATAAATCTCAGCTAGCTGATTCTAATGTGGGAAAAGGACTTTTAGATAAATAAATACACAAATGACCTGCCGTAGAATTTCAAAGTTCATTTGATTATATGACAGAACAGCGTGCCATACCTGCGCCGAAGAATTTCGGCTAAGAAAACTTTCCATCAGCTGATTAGAACCAAACCTGTGTCTCTTTAAGCCTCTGCCTTATTCTAAAGTAGTGGTTGATAGAAGCTTTAATCAGCTCTGCTGGATTCTTCTGTTGTTTACTGTTTTCAGTAAGCTAAATGTTAGCGGCTGAGCTAAACATGCTAACGCTGTAGAAACCTGATTGGCATTACTGTATGAATGGACTACTGGAACTTTACCGAACCTGACGTCAGGACTGAGGATTCGGGGAGTGTATACTACGGCTAAATCACAAATACTACTGCTACTACAACTACTAAATACTACTACAACACAAGTAAGTTAACGCCATCTGCTACAGAGTGAGCTCTGGTTAGCAGCTGGTGTGTGTGTCAGGTTAATGGAGAGCTAAGCTAAGTATCGGCTCTAAGTATCGGGTTACGTTTATGAGTACGAGTACACGAGCTTAGTATCGACCCGATACCTGATGCCAGTATCGGTATCGGAGCATCCCTAGTTTTAACATAAGAAGACCGACGTGGACCAGGCAACAGCTGTTTGTAAAGTTTGCCGGCTCCTGGTCCCAGCAACGGACTCCAACACCATAAATTTATTTTATCACCTGCGCAAAAACCACGACAAAGAAAAAAGAGACAGTCAACAAGCAAAAGCAGCGTCAAGTGTTGGCGTAAGCGATCATAATAAACTCCAGACTCAAGCCTGAAACACACCGGAGACGTCAGCGCTGTGCCGCAGATGCGTCACGGTTTTGGCGTGTCTTGTACTCTCACAGGACTCGTTCCTGAAGCGGCGCGCCATAGAACGCTGCTTGCAAAATTGCACGATAATCAAAACATCACGCGGGAATAGAGAACAGGAAGCAGGTAGTGACGCTTGTACGTGATCAGAGCTGTGTTGTGTGTCGTGGGACTCTTTAATTCCTTCAAAATGGGTAAGTAAGCTATTTATTATAATAGCAGAAAGCAATCAATACTGTAAACAAGTGACCACACATCATGTGTGCTGTAATATGAGCTGTTCTGCTTCGTAATGTCTGTGTCATAAAGTACTCCACAATGTCGTGACACATGCGTCTCAGCTGCGCCACAGCGCTGAAAAAGAACTGTCGCGTATCTTTAGCGCCGTGGCGTGGACTGGCGCTTCTGGGACGTGCAGTGGTGGTTCCCGTGAGCGTGATTTTACTGGCTACAATGGTTTTGATTTAAAATCATGGCGCTGGCGCAACGTGGCGCGACGTGGCGCAGCGCTGACGTCTCCGGTGTGTTTTAGCCTTCAGACACTGCAACAGGCTCGTCACACAACATAAAGTTTAGCTCCCGCAGATGGAAGGGGATTACTACAGCTGTTACTAAGCACATCTGCAATGATACGGGTCTAATCTACACGGTGGAGAAACGTGAGTTTAGTGAGTTACACTCGAACTGAGATATGAAACGCCCAGCTGAAAACACTTTACTAACGTCATGTTACCTGATTTATATGATGCATGTCGGGCCACAGTGGAGGCGGAGATTCACAAGAGGGTGGTTCTATGTTTTGTATGTTTATTGTTATCAAGATATAAAATGAGCTATGAAATTTTGACCATATCGCCCAGCCCTAAGTGAAACAACACCACGCTGGTTGATCTTCAACAACTCCTGGTTGAGGAGATGAGATGCCATTTCACAGCAAACCAAGACCAGACTGATGACCAGCGTTAGGGGGAGGAGCCAAGCTGCTGGATCTTCCACACGCTACTGAGGCCTCTGATAATGAAGTAAATGTAAAAGTGGCCAATATGTGTTGATTTATGTGTGAAAGTGCAACCATTGAATCCACCAAACTCCTCAAAACAAGAGTAAATACCAACAGGAGAATACTGCAGGCACATTTTTGCAGCGTGCTACTCGTGGTTATTCTACAGATGCATGATCTTTACATGCTAGACCTCGTAGTAAAGATGACTTATCAGGCTTTTAATGAGATAAGATTTACTGCAACAAAGAAATAACCAACCAAACACCTGTTTTTATAACATTTTGCGTTAAGTTTAAGTGCTTTAAAACAATATCTAAACAACTGATTGTTAAATCTAGTTACAAAAACAGGAAATAAACAAAGAGCTGATGAACACACAAGAAGTCAACATGACCAATAACAGTTCATTTAATAAAACCCAACTTTTAGTTCAGCTTTAAATCAAACATCTCTAAGTTAACCATCTTAAACATCTGATTGTGGTTTTATTTGAAACTAAAGTAAACCACAAAACATCCATCAGTCATTAAAAATAGTTAATGTCATCAATTTAGAGGCAGCAGGCCTTTTATAAGGAGAAATACTGCTATAAACTAAGATAAATAACTGATTAGTTATAATAAAAAAATGGCTTCCTGTTTACAAATTCCAGAAAGCAAAATTAAAGGTGGCAAAAATGTTTAACAGCATGGATGCAACTTCTTTAGCTCTCCTTGTAACGCTTATTTAGCTGTTCTCATAGCAAAACAATTATACAAATGAAATAAAAAGAGTCAAAAATGCTTTTTAACACTCTGATGAATAAAAAACACCGAGGACAGAGCTCAGTTATACGTTTGAGGCTAACAGGAGCAAAGATGTCCAAAAGCAGCTCCTGACATTTAGTCCAGGTCCAAAAGTTCTGCTGGTGTTTAGAGGAAGCGCTTGTTAGTAGAAACACAGAAGGAAGAGCGGTGGTCACAATGACTCTCACACGTCAGCATTTGAAGATAATAGTAAATGGAAAGGGAGCAAAGAAAGAGATGAGGAAAAGGATGAGTAAAATGAAAAGACACCTTAGCACATTCCCACATTAAAATGCATGAAGGCAAGCCTCAGATCCTTGAGTAAACCTGTTCATGCTTTACCGAGTTGCACAAATTCAATTAAGCATGCTTTCCCCTCCTTTCTCCAACTGGATGCTTCCCCTCTCACCCAGCACTTCCTTCATACACACACAGGCAGAGTGGCAGCCTGTAACCTTTTGTTGGTAACCCCCCCCACCAAAATGCAGACATATACACCCAACCAGCCCCCCCACCCCCACCCACCCAAACCAAAGCCTCCTCTCCTCCTACCAATGGTGCAGTGTTCGCCGTTCCAACCCGGGCTGCATTCACATTTGCCGTCTTTGCATGTGCCATGTTCGTTGCAGCGTGGGTGACACGCCCTCTGGTCACACCCAGTGCCCATCCAGCCGTCGTCACAGCGACAGGTGCCTGAAACACAAACGCCATGGCCACCACAGTCCGCTGCACAAATCTCTGTGGGAGACAAGACACAGAACAAGACAAAAAAAAGGAATGGGGGAAGACAGACGGAAAAAAGGGAGGGGGTTCAGGGGGATGGAAGACAAGGCGGTGATGGGACAAGGCAACAGGGGTGGAAAAAAAAAAGACAAATCCAGAAGTTATTGTCAGAGAAAGGCGGACACGCTCCACTACCTTGTCTGATGGCAGCTGAAAAGAAATTCCTGCACCTCATAGGGGCAATCCTTTTTGACAATACAAATCTAATAAGTCCATTACCAGGGAAAGACAAGGTTTGTGGTGGCCTTAGCAGACTTATTCTTCCCCTCGCCCCTTTTCCTCTTTGTCGACTCCCCTCTTTGTACCACAAAAGAGGTAAAGAGAGAAAATACACAGCTGGAACTATAGAAGTGGACACAATTTCAGCACTCCATTAAGCACCACCATTAGGAATAAACTGTATTTCTTTTATTTATTACATGCAGAGTCCACGCTACGCTGTGGGTTGGAGGCAGGAGGTACAAATCTATAGACTGATTCAGAGCATAGGATTTCAATACGCTGTTGGGATTCTCTTGAACTGTTTACCAGAAGAAGAAGTGGATTCATGGATTGGAGGGAAATGAGAGACAGGGCCAGAGGAAAGCCTGGAGGGGGCTTTTGTGTGGCGGCTGAAAGACCTCCCTGACTGGGTGTGATGGAGCCCGGGACATTACCCTCATCTCGTGAGCACGACAAGAAATTAAACACTGACGGATTACTTATGAATCTCATTGAAATGGTAGCCTCTTTATTAACTAGTCTGCTGTAAAAAAAAAAAGGGGGGGGGGGGCGGGGAGCTTAGTAGTATGGACAACAATGAACAACATTATTCCTGGATTATTAGCCAAGCCAATTCAAATATGACCACAGGGGACCAAACTGGAGGTAAAATCTTTTAATAAGTCAATTACAGCCTTCACACTGCCATTTTGTCATTGTTACAAATTAAATCGGAGTGGTATTTTCAGCCACAAACCATAACATGACATTACTGGCTTAAAAAGCTTTTTGAAAAAAAAAACTCCCTCCCCTGCTAATTACAGATCAGCACAAACTAATGCTAATTTTTACATCTCGCTTCTGATTTATTAAGTATTCTAGCAGTGTCCAAATAACTGTCTGCAAAGACTTTTAAGCACAGCAGCGCAGAGACGACTACACGCGCAAATACGAGAACGGCGTGCCATTTACCTACGTCCTCCGAAGGTAGTATTATATTAAACAGAAGGCACTAATGAAGTAAATTAACATCCAATGAGATCTCATTAACAACTATGTTGAAGGAAAAAAACGAACAACTTATTCTTTAGAGTCGTTCCTGGTCCGAATAAAACAAACTGAGTCTAAGAGCGAATTACTGAAGAAAAGAGAAAACCTGTAGCACGATAAAGATGCAATTACAGCCTTCAGGAAAACCCTTATTATCCACAGAAATACTTCACTTCTATGATAGCTGTTACCATTTGCACCGGTGGGAAGTGTAAACAAAGTTTCCTCATGGTGGGAGACTGACAGAAATGGCAAAAAGCTCACATTTTAAAGAACATAAAACCTCCGTTTTATGGCGACTAACTGTATCACTACATCCTGTGCACACACTGGTTGCATTGCTCCAAAAGCCACATGAGAAAATGAGTTTGTAATGTCAAAGTATTGGGGAGGAGGGATTAAATAACACTGAAATGTACAGGCCGGCATATTCCCCCCCACATGTCTGCAAGGTTATGGTCTGCCGTAGCTGCTGCACGACTCCAACACATAGCTTAGTGTTGTATTAGGCCTCAGAAAGCTCCACAATGAACAGGATAAAGGAGGATAAAGAGCCAACTCATCACCATTTACAGAGCTCTTTCTCTGCGAGGCAAACTCACACTAACTGCCCATTTCCCTCAAAATCCTTGGGATTAGCTAATAGGTCATCGTGGCTGCTTGGAGCACAAGAGGGAAACGTGGATCAGAGAGAGACTGATGTATTAAAACACTCATTCAGGAACATTTTCTGAGAATATAAATCATGCAATCAAAGTTTGTAACTGTGTTATTGTCCCTTACAAGAAAGTGAGCTCATTATCAACACTACTGTAGTCATGATGTTTATCAACGTTGTCATTTTTAATCTATTAAAAGTTGCTTAGCAGACGTTTTTATCCAATGCAAAGTACAATAAATAACCTGCAGGCATGTTGTTGTGGTTTGTGGGGGGAAAACCAGTTTCCACTGAGGAAACCCACAAATGCATGAGGAGAACATGCTAACTCCACGCAGAAAGGCCAGGACTCAAACCAACAGTACCACCAGCTGCACCACCATGCAGCCAAACGTTCCAATCAAAATCACTATTTTCCTGCACACCACTAGGCTACGCTGCTGATGTTAGTGGGGTTTGGCTCCAGTCACTAGCTGGCTATTCCAGAACTACCATGGAGCAAAAAGTGGAGCCGCACCAAACCCCAATACAGCAAAGGAGTCTCAAGTATTTCAAGTTGGCTGAAAAAAGGATGGTTTGTTTGTTCTGCAGGGTTACGTTGGTTTACCTCACAACCACAAACAACACTGAAAAGCAGACACCCAGAGGCCGTTAATGACCCACCAGAAAAGAGAAAGTTTTATTAAGCTGCAAAAAGCACGTCATCATGTTAGACATGCTGCCTTTCTGCTACGTTCTCTAGTGAATAAACTTCTGAGAAAACTTCAAAATGAGAATCTGGGCCCACACTTGACTAATCACCAAATTCAGCTGATTAACTTTGTGTCTGCATGAGGCGGGGCACGATTTACCTATCATATCAATGTAGCTCCTTCCTGTTTGAATCATCTAGATCACGGGTACTCAATAGGCGGATACGGCCAACAAGCCTCCTATTTCTGGCCACTTTCCTTTGAAAAGTCATCCATATTAACACCAATAGATGACCAATAGAGCTGATTTATGTGAAAACATAATGATATGATGATCTATAACAGGGCTATTCAATTACAAACGGGGAGGAGCCACATGACACTCGTGGAGAGGTCGAGGGCCGGCGGCGGTTAGGGAGTGGGTGTGTGTGTTACTGATCTGCGGTGTCTTATTACACATGGATAGCTTTTCATGAGCATAGAAGGTTTTAAGGCATGTTTAAACTGGACAGATACAATCATTTTGCTACTGTGAAAGTTTGGTATTTTAAATATAAATGTAATCTAATCCAGTGTTTAATGTATTTACTTTGAAAGCCTGAAGAAAATTCTATGATTTACATTAAAACAGCACTTTTTCCTCTAAGAGAGACCTAGAGGTGGCTTTCACCCGGGTTTGAATCCCGACACCTTCTTTAGATGGATTAAAGTTATTGTTTAGGGGAGCGTGTTGGGCCAGAAACATGTGGGTCGTGGGCTGGATCTGGCCCACAGGCCACCTATTGAATAGCCCTGATCTATAATATACACAATACAGTCATAATACTTCTAATTTTAATATTGTGTCTAACAGAAGATCAGACGTGTGGACTTCTTACAAAATGTTGAATATTTGAGCTTCTTGTTCTCAAATGCACAAATATTTAGAAGTAAAATTGTAATTTTATACCAGTATCTTATACTTTAATATGCAACTTTTTTTTTTTTTGGGGTGTTGCATAATTAATTCCTAAATTGCTTCTTAAAAATAAAACATTAATAAACTAAAACCAATACGTTTTTTTTATTTTTTTATTTTGAGATGAAAATACATCATTCAGCTTTTTCACAGACTAGTGAGGGTTGAAGAAATCAAACCAATTTAAATCATACACAAATAAACCTACCGGTATTATGCAATGTATTTATTTTACTGCTGCACTGTGATCAAAAGAATTACATTAAATATTCTGAATAAACTACTTTACAGACCAACGTTAAAACATTTTTACTCTTTCTGTGCTTCCTGGTACCAGACGATTCACGGGTCAGTCCTTTGTCCAGTAGTTTATAGTAGTATTTAACCGATTAATTAGATAATAAAGTAGTTATACTACATAATGACCTACCCATCTGGAGCCTGTTGTTTTTGAGCTATAACCTGCTGTCGAACAACAAAAATCCCAAATACACTCCACATGAACATTTATTTATGTATAAAATACTTCAGCGGTGGTTCAAAAAATTCCTTTCACGTTCTCATCTGTAGACACTGTAAGTGACTGCTGATAGATAACTACATTTGGCAGCTCTATAACAATGTATAACAGGGTTCACTGAGGTTTTCAGTAAAATTCTTCTTTATTAAATATGAGCAAGCAGGCTTGTCAGAGCTGAGCCCACGTTGTACAGGTTCCTTTTCTTCATCGGAGCTTTGAGATGGAATATTCCAGCTCAGAACTGCATCTTCTGCTCATCTCCGCCTGACTACCAAGAGAGATCTCTCCCCATGGACATAATGAACACAATGGGAACAGTCCTCCAGAGCAGAGGGAGAAAAACTCCTAAACTATTATTAGCTGTGAACCTTGCACTGAAGTGAAGAGGAGAAAGAATTCAAGAAGGAGAATGAACAGAATCCCTGCTTTGCATCATTTCCTTCTTTCTGCTGCCAACTAACCATGCAGACTCTGAAACCGCTTGTATTAAAACAAATTTAAAAGCAAAAAAAAGGCAAAAAAATGTGATTGCTAGTCCGGCACTTCCATCTGATAAATGATTAAACTAATTTGTGCTTTTATGCAAGCCACTTTCTATTAAGAAACCCACTAATGTTCATGTCTCTGATGAGCACAGCAATTACTAAAGTTGATCGAAGCGGAGGGACTTTACAGACGAACTGCTCGGGAAGTCAATTATATTACACGTTGGCGATGGTAGTTGTCAGCTGTGAAATATTTATGCTGCGAACAGGCAAGAACTTAGATACAGATCTGACTCGATTTGATTGGTAGCTGTTGACCTCCGACTGATTATTGATGATAATCGCTGAGGCATTTATGTCAGGTAAGAAAATCACGAGCTTCAGAGAGAGGCTTAGCAATTACCCAAAATTATATGTAATCAGGAAGAGGAAACGCACACAGCTGACAAACACGTAGAAATGAATCCTGTTTGATGATGTTTACTGTCAGTTTGAACACGTGAAAATCTCAGGTAAGGAATAATATTCTGTGAGATGTGTGGTCAGATGATGAGGAGATGACAACCTTTCAGTTGTAAAACTTTGACATTTCTTTTCCTGTTTTATGTTTTTTTTTTAAATGCTGCCTCCAACTGAAGAAGAACATTAAAGCAACACTAAGTAACTTTACTGCGTAGCCCCCTACTGGTTAAAAGTGAAAATTCAACTGTTGTAAATCCTCCCCGTAGCATGTCATTGATCCCGCTGCTTTTCAGCTAATGATGTCATCAGACAAGGTGTTGTATTTTACATTTTTGTATGATTATTTTCTGTTCAGAAACAGTTTCTTTCTCTGCCTCTCTCTTTTCTCTGCCTCTCTCTCTCTCACTCTCTTTTCTCGGCCTCTCTCTCTCTGCCTCTCTCTTTTTCTCTGCCTCTCTCTTTTCTCTGCCTCTCTCTCTTTCTGCCTCTCTCTTTTTTGCTGCCCCCTCTCTCTCTCTCTCTTTTCTCTGCCTCTCTCTCTTTCTCTGCCTCTCTCTTTTCTCTGCCTCTCTCTCTTTCTGCCTCTCTCTTTTTTGCTGCCCCCTCTGTCTCTCTCTCTTTTCTCTGCCTCTCTCTCTTTCTGCCTCTCTCTTTCTTGCTGCCCCCTCTCTCTGCCTCTCTCTCTCTCAATGACTCTCTTTTCTCTGCTTCTCTCTCTCTCTGCCTCTCTTTTCTCTGCCTCTCTCTCTCTCTGCCTCTCTTTTCTCTTCCTCTCTCTTTCTCTCTGCCTCTCTCTCTGACTCTTTTTCTCTGCCTCTCTCTCTCTGCCTCTCTCTCTGACTCTCTCTTTTTCTCTGCCTCTCTCTCTCTCTGCCTCTCTCTTTTTCTCTGCCTCTCTCTCTCTCTGCCTCTCTTTTTCTCTGCCTCTCTCTCTCTCTCTCTGACTCTCTTTTTCTCTGCCTCTCTCTCTCTGACTCTCTCTTTTTCTCTGCCTCTCTCTCTGACTCTTTTTCTCTGCCTCTCTCTCTCTGCCTCTCTTTTTCTCTGCCTCTCTCTTTTTCTCTGCCTCTCTCTATCTCTCTGCCTCTCTCTTTTTCTCTGCCTCTCTCTCTCTCTCTTGACTCTCTTTTTCTCTGCCTCTCTCTCTCTGACTCTCTTTTTCTCTGCCTCTCTCTTTTTCTCTGCCTCTCTTTCTCTCTGCCTCTCTTTTTCTCTGCCTCTCTCTCTCTCTCTCTCTCTCTTTCTCTCTCTGTCTCTTTCTCTCTCTCTCTCTCTCTCTTTTCTCTGCCTCTCTCTCTTTCTCTGCCTCTCTCTTTTCTCTGCCTCTCTCTCTCTCTGCCTCTCTTTTTCTCTGCCTCTCTCTTTCTCTGCCTCTCTTTTTTGCTGCCTCCCCTCTCTCTCTCTGCCTCTCTCTTTCTGCCTCTCTCTCTGCCTCTCTTTTTCTCTGCCTCTCTCTCTCTGACTCTCTCTTTTCTCTGCCTCTCTCTCTCTCTGCCTCTCTCTTTTCTCTGCCTCTCTCTCTTTCTGCCTCTCTCTTTTTTTCTGCCCCTCTCTCTCTGCCTCTCTCTCTCTGCCTCTCTCTCTTTTTTGCTGCCCCTCTCTCTCTCTCTCTGCCCCCCCCTCTCTCTCTCTTCCCCTCTCTCTCTCTCTCTCTGCCTCTCTGCTGTCTGAGCGTGACTCAGTACGTCCAAATAATTACTCAACCCAAATCCCACTGAACCCATTGGGCTTCAGTTCTGATCCTACTGGCGGGGAAGAGCCCCATGGGGGTGTACTCTGTGTAGGAGATGTTTTCATGCGGGTCGTGCATCACCGGTTCCAGCTGATTTATTTATTTACCTGTGAGGTGGTGTTGGGGAAGTCCTATTTTTCAGGACATTCTTTTCTACAATATTTCACCACGTGGTTAACAATCAGACTGGTTAAACTGTGAAACCATCACTCCTCCCCGACCGTTGCTACACCTGGTAACTATGGCCGTAAAGCAGGTAGTGACATCATCTCGGAGACCTACCCGCTCCTTAAAACTGTTTAATGTGATATCTGGCCAGTAGAGGGCAGTAGACTGGTGGCAAATATGAAAATGATCAAGTTTCTAACTCAAAAATCAATTAGATCAATTTTAATGCTCTAGCTTAAAGTGTAAAAACTACTTAGTGTTGCTTTAATTTACGATAGCCTGATTTATATTTATACCTTCTAAAAAAAGCTTCATTTTTTTCTGTTTTGCAATCCGAGCTGAATCAGACCGTGAAGAGGAAATCCTGCCAGTGTTTGCTCTCCTAATGGAAGTGTTTACCTGTAGAGCAGTCGTGGCCTGTCCAGTTGGGATCACAGCTGCAGGTTCCGGCGTCTGCCAGGAACGCTCCGTGTCCAGAGCACTGATCCATGCAGGAGGCCCTGGGACTTTCACATCCTGACCCGCCCCACCCGACAAAGCAGTGGCACTCTCCCTGGACACAAACGCCTCGGCCCGAGCATGTTGGATCCAGGCAGTCCACTAAAAGCGTTTCAAAGAGAGTGTTAGACACACCAGTCACCTGCTGTTCCCATCTTTTCACAGGCATCCTGGCATCTTTATTTGAGCCTGAGCAGAATGACAACTGCAGTGGGCTGCAGTTCAAATGCAGAAGCAACCAGCTTAGCACATGAACAGTAGAGGAACAAAAGGGAACACACAGAAAATGCCATTTTTCTAAAACTGGAAAAGAAAAGATTTACATAGAAGCAAATTAAATGGCTGTTTGCTCAGTGGGTGTTATGGCACAAACCCACAGGTTCAGCCCACACTTCTGCTGGCGTTTTCTGTTCGCTTTGTGAAAAAGAAGGGAAAAAAATCCTCCGAAAGAAGAAAGGTTGCTTAATAAAGACGCGTTTCAATAAAATGAAAGCCACATTGATGCAAAGTTGAAAGGTAGAAAACCTGAAGCCTACATTTACGGACTCTAAAGAACCAGTAAGGAAGAGCCTGAGGCTACAGACACTTTCCAAGCAAGAACGCGTGCTAACGTCTGATGTGTAGACAGAGGAGCGTTGCACTGGCTTCAGTCCTCTCCATGTTTTTGCAAAAGGAATTATTCAGATCAGATCAATGCCTGTTTTCTGTCCAATCTTTGCATGCATTCAAATGAATGCTTGTTTTATAGGGAGAAGCAACAGAACACAACCACTATATATCAGCATTCTGTCAACAAGATCCTATCACCACGGCACACACACAGATGGCAAATGGAAGCAGAAAAGGAGCAACGTCTCGCCACTGAGATCAGTAGGCCACACCATGGCAGGTCTCCTTTATAAGGCCTGTTATAGTAAGACAAACAGCATCTCTCGCCTCTTAGCAGATGGTTTGGGCACAAGACACAAAGATCAGAGGCTAACTGACACCAAACTCTCTCCTGGCAATTAATCATCATGGCTGAAGGTCACATGGAAAAAAGGTAGAAATGTTAAAGGGCCCTCATCCACATTCCCCACCACTCCTTATGGCTAACGCTCCACCTAAAATAGAATAGGGGCCTATGGATGTCACAAACCCTCATTTATCAAACGCCCAGGGTCCATTTTTCATCTTGAAATGAGAGCTGACAAACACAATGGCTCCTTCAATCTTATCTAGTCAAACCTTATCCAACAGCCAACGAAGGTGGAGGTCCTCATAGATGAACAGCAGACTTTATGTCTGAACTTATGACAATAAACGCACTGTTTTGATTAGCATACCGCCCTATATCCATGTAATATCAAGACAAAGCCACCTAAGACGCACATTTTGAAGTGTTATGGTTGGAACGCTCTTCACAGAGGATGTCCTGTCTAATGGAAACTTGAAGCTCTGCTAACAGAGAGCCCTCCCCCATGAGTATACCTTTAAAATGCCAAACACTAACAGGCTGGTGGGGTAGTAAGAGTATTAGAGTCACCTTCTTCACAGTTTTCTCCTTTATATCCAGGGTTGCAGATGCACGTTCCCACGATGCAGGTCCCATGGCCGCTGCATGTGATGTCAATGCACTGGTTGGTGGGAACGTCACACTCTGAACCCTTCCAGCCGCTGTGACACATACAACGACCTTTAAGGTATTGACCATTCCCACTGCACAGCACTGGACAGGCAGCTTTGAAAAGAGCAGAGAGCAGAAATCCATTTAAATGGAGCACTCTGATCACAGCTTCATCTGACAACCAGAGTCTGACTGAACCCGTAAAAGGTTTCCTTTTCTGCTAAATGTTGGCATCGAGGGCAGACGCAATTTAGATTTTAGCAAAGCCCAACAGCTAATATTAACAGTTTAGGAAATTGGACAAAGTGTCACTTGTGGTGCTGATCAACACGTGGATAAAATAGGACAGCATTTTGTATGAAATTTGTTCAAATACACTGCTTCGGTTTAGTTTTTCCTAATGTGATTTAACTCTAGTCTAGTATATTAAACTGTCAGTTCTGCTCTGCAGACTTTGGTCTAGACACGCTCCATTGGAACCTCCACAGCCCACTGATTGGTCCGGTCAGTCTGGTATTGGACCAATCACAACGCTCTAACGGTTTGGTGGGCGGGATTAGCCGATGACGGTAGAGCTTCGACTCTGAAAGTAAACAACATGGTGGCAACTCAGGAACCGTGTTTGTTTGAAACGACTTTGTCATCAACTTTAGACGATTTAGATTTGGGCTTTTCTTTAAGATGTGAACAGATAGAGGAACTTAAGTCTTTTATTTTG
>SSNR01000180.1:1197519-1211394 GCA_006937965.1 Callopanchax toddi
CGGCGACTAAAATAATTTTATCGAGACTGTCGTTTAAACAAAGCTGCTTGTGTTTCAGTCTGCCTGTTCTGGATATTGCTCACATATATTTCTATACCTGGGCTGCTCTATCTGAAGGTCAACTCCATCCCTCCACAGCTCAATACAATTCAGGCAGTTGGTGGATTCAATTTCTGCTGAAGGGCACTTAACCGGTGACCCATTTTAGAAGGGCCCCTCTGCCTCCCTCTGAGCTCCTGTGAGCAGATCAGCTCCGATACAAATGAAGAGCTAGAATTCCTGCTCAGACCAACTCTGCACCGACACACAATTCTTTATCTAGTCATGTTTGTTCTGATGCAAACCACAGGGGGGGGATTCACACGCACCCAGTCGAGGAGAAGTAAGCCAAACTAAACGCACTCTCCCCCCCCCCCCCTTCTTGTGCCACATCACATTTTAAGTATTGAATTACAGCTGTTGTTGGCACAGCAGGGGGGGGCATAGTGCATCTCTTACCTGTCTTCGCTCGGTGTTGAGGACAGCCTCTCATCGATCTGCTGCCTGGCACAGCCACTGTCACATATGGACTCTGGCCGAGGAGCTTTTAATTAAAGAGCATGTGAGAACAGCTCCCAGCTGCCGTCCCCGTGAAAGTCGACACCTCGGGCCCTCTCACACCTTGCTTGATACAGCAGCGCTAATCAAAGGCGCTTAAGGGAGAACAAAGAGCACTGTACAAAACGAAGTCACCTCCACAAAAGAGGACATATGTGCGAAACACAGATGTGTGCCGCTCACTAAGAGTCAGAGGAGAGGGATATCTCTCCCACTTTGATATATGGAAAGCAGATGGAAATTGGAGCAAACCGTGATCAAAAATGGGACTAGCAGGAGGGTACAATCATACTTTGAATTGTATGCAAATGTTTCCCAGAAGCTGGACCCCTGATTCGCTTGGAAGACACTCAGGCTAATGAGGATATTATGATCTCTCAATGCCCTTCTCAGTGGCATGGCAGGATCACACTGATGTCCTGATTTTGTAATATTCAGCTTCACCTTGATTAACCTGCACTCTCTTCAGCTATTGAAACCTACCAGTCTCTCTTACTCTTGCCCCATTTCTGCAGTGTTTGCTGTAGGGTGTTGCTGGCTGGTATTATACGGATTAGGGATCGCTATTACCGGTTTCATTAGCAGGTCGCGCCCGTGGCACTCACCTACAGCAGTGGTAAGGAAAGAGACAGTTTCGGTTTCTTTCCCGTCATTGTAGATGGCCAGGTGCCAGATGCCCGAGTCCATGTACTGGATGAAGCCCGTGTCGTGGGCGGTGATTGGTATGAGACTCCGCTGCATAGCCGCAGGCCCTTCCAGACTGTGGATGTCTTGGGCCAGGAGCCGCCGCCCATCCAAAAGCTCCACAAAGTCAAACTGTGGACAGACAGATGCACAGAAAGTGAGGAAGCCTGATGGACGGACCGCAGACACACGAGACTCAAGAGCTTCCAGCCCTCCTTACAGCACAGCATCATTTGGTCTGCATGAACAACTCGTCCTTCTAGAGGAGCTCGACTTAAGTCTCGACACATCCTGGCTGGATGGCTTGTGATAATTTTGTAGTGCAAATACTTATATGAAAGTCTTGTTTGAAATTATTAAACTGAAAAATGGAAAAGCTGGGGAAATTAAATGTAAAGTTAGTGTTTACCAAATAACATCTGCACTGATTTGCTTCATATCAGCGGTGAGCCAATGAATACCAATGAGACAGCTTTTCATTTCCCTCTGCAAAAACGAAAGGAAATTCGCCTCGTGTGTAATCAGTCACCGGATAAAGTCTCTACTCTGGGCGGTTTTTTTTTTTTTCTTGTCAGAATTAAAAATAGAAGAACGAGGCAATCCTGATTCTTCAACTGAAAAAATAGTCACGCCGGACATTTGTGCAAACAAAAATCATGCTAAGTTCAATCTGTTGAACTGCTGTTGCACTTACAGCAGAGATCTCAAATCTGTGGAGCATGCAGCCAGAAATGATTAATAACATGATACATCTCATTCTGGGCCTCACATAGATGGGAAATTAGCGAGAAGAAAAATCTTCTTCTCTTGGCCCACGAGTCCAATTCACTTGTGTGACTCATCGACGGATCGGAACTTGAGAGAAATTTGCAATCAATCCTTTGTGCTACAAAAAAGGTGATTCATAATACAGTAGTGAAATTTATGAAGTGGTTTGTATTCAGAACACACTTCAACCTGTTAAGATTTAAGAAAAAAAAAACATTTCCCCAATGTATTTTGTGTGGAAGACAAAGGATGGAAACAGAAGCAGGATCTTACACGATGCTGGCATGATTGTAAATTGTTTCTCACAGCATCACATTTATAATTTACCACGGTCTTTTTCCACAAAACAATAAAACATTTCATATGTTTATCTGTGAAACAGTAAAAGCTCGAATAAGCCAACTCACTGCAGCAAGAACATTTAGCCTTCAAGCTCAATTTTCCTTCAAGCTAACATGCAAAACAGCCTGTAACACAGGCAGTTTAAATACAGCGTCAGCAATATGTAAATATGTCCCACCTGTGTGTGTGATGGAGGAAGGCCTCTTCTTCCATATATCCCCACTAAGGCATCTTTGCTGAGTGACACGTTAAACTTCAGGTACATGGGATGATCGATGAAGACCTGGGATCTCCAGAAGATACCAGGAGGAATCTGCTGCGCGACCTTTCGGCCCACGTCAATCTCCCCCATATCTATATAGCTGTCATCCGGGAACAAGCTGTCCAATTTGCCTGCATCGCACATAGAGTTAATCGGTCAAAGAGATCACATCATTAATCCTGCAAGTGGAGGGGCTGAGGGAGTCGGTCTGCCGAGGCACGAGTCTGACCATATCACAGACATTTAATCACACCGCTGACAGCCAGAGAAAAAAGGACATAATGAATGATCCCTCTGACCACTGCCTGTCATTTGGGGTGGGGGGGGGGGGAGTTATTTTTTTTATAAAAAAACAAAATTTTTTAAAAAGCATTGGGATTCTTCCATATGTGTCTTTATGTAACGTGTTGATGCTCAATAAAAAAAAATTAAATAAAACTAAAAATGCAGACAACCTATTAATTCTCCAAGAATAAAAACATTTTTTGTTGTTGAGATAAAAAAAAAACACAACATATGGTGCGGACTTGGCAAGATAAACTGCCAAAATATCAGCGTTCTAATACTGTGATAGTGAGAAGTGAACGCAATAAAATGACGATAGTAATTATTAGGGGTGTAAGAAAATATCGATACCGCAATATATCGCGGTATTTTCTGTCACGATATTATATCAACATCATGATGATATCTGTATCGCGATATTTTGTTGTATCAAAATTTAAAGCAAATTATCAATTTTAATTTTATTTAAACAAGTAATGGAACCATTAATGATGACAGTAATTTTTGTAGTAAAATTAAAAGTATGACCGCTAGTTGGTGTCTGTTTTCACCTTCTTCGATCCAGTGGATCAACTAGATCTAGTACTAAAACTAGATGTGTTATGGATGAAAAAGTTTTTAGAATGCTGTGACAGTTTTTCTACTCTTAAATTATGTTTTAAAATCATAATATATGGTCTTACTCAGATCGCATTATATCGCAATACATCGTATCGTCTGTCCTGTCTCGAGATACATATTGTATCGCCAGATTCTTGCCAATACACACCCCTATTAGTTACACTCAAAGAGGTGAGAAAATCTGGTTTTATAAATGCTTTGACTTGCTTTTAAGCTGATTTTACTGAAATATTAAAACATAACAAGATGAAAAAGCACTAAAATGATTATTTGTTTTATTAAAAATGCAGACAACCTATTAATAAATCATTTTTTTGTTGTTGAGGTAAAAAAAAATACAACATATGGTGCAGACTTGGCTAGATAAACTGCCAAAATATCAGCGTTCTAATACTGTGATAGTGAGAAGTGAACGTAATAAAGTGAAGATAGTAATTATAGCAGAGAGGGATTTCAATTGCCGCTACCTGCTCAGGTATTAGCACAGTTACAGGCAGAAATGGCCCATATGCTCCATAATACAACTTCTATTGGACTCAGCGGAAAAGCCAACATCTGTTTGACTGTGTAGATGAGCTAATTTCAGCAGCGATGTCGGCCGCAGCAGACATCCTTACAAACTACCCCCAGGACTCGGAGGCAGACGCGGCTTTAGGTTTCACGCGGCACACCAGATGGAAGTCCTCTCAAAAGTCCATCAGCGACAATGGGGTTTATCAGAGAAGACGGGGAACACTCCCCATCTCCCAGACCAGGGCTTTACAGCAGCCCACAAGCTCATTTTCCACTAGTAGGGAGGGGTGGGGGTGCATGTATATTTATGCAGCACATTAAGAGTTCGCTCATCAGGCTGGTTAAATAAATCATAACCCGAGACCAGGGATAATGGGTCTCGTAGTTAAATATTTTTTGTTTGTTTTGTTTTGCAAGCTAAACTGCAACAAAATGCTCCGATGGAAAGACGAGACTCTGAGAGAGAACGCTGCTGAATGTACATTTGCATCAGCTTGATAAAACATTAGTTAGTCTGGCATTGTTTCCAGTGACAGCACAGCAAAATGAAACTATTTAAAAAAAACTATAGCTATTGATTTCCTATCACCAGCGGCTGCCGTGCAGACTCCATGTTCTGAATCTGATGGAGTCATACTTGTTGTTGCCTAAACACACTTTCTGCTGTCTGGTAAATGAAAAAGACAACTCCTGGATTCATCTATATGGTAATAACCTCATCTTCTACCTATTGTAGGCTGCCAGTGGCAAATCACATGGTTTAATCTGCAACCATTTGTTCAAAAATGTAAAAGAAAAAAACTTTTTTTCTTTCTTTTTTTTGAGGGGACTTGAGCAGTTGGTACCGTGGGGTGAGCACATCCTTTCTCTGGCTGCCAGGAAAGGCAGTCCAAGTTAGAAGATGAAAGGATCACATCCGTTCTGAAGGGGGACAGAGTGGCTAATCCCCCCCTTCCAGCCCCTGGATACTCCATCCCTTAAGCTGCCCCATATTCTCCCACCAGGAACAAATAACACTTTCCCCACTTACAACAACTTTTATAGGATTACAATGCAGATCTCTCTGGATACCACCGAGATGGAGGGGCGCAATGCGAAGCTGGATGACAAAACTTGCAAAAACTCTGAAAATGCCATCTGTCAACAAAGATTTGAAGACTGTTTGCTGTTCAGAAGAAGTCTAAAACAACAACAAAAGTTTAAAAAATACACTTACTGTCATCTTTTCCCTTCCGATCAGGTATTTCCAACCCCGTGTTGCCTAGCGGTGGCAAACTCAGATCTGTAGGAAATGTTAGGCCACTTGTATTGTCTTCTGACAGCTGGTACATCTGTCTCTGCATGGGCTGCAGGTGCCAGTTTAGTCCCAAAAGGTGAATGGCTGAAATGATAAACGAAAGGCTGTCAAAATGCATTTTTTTAATTGATAAATTCAATCAAATCTGCACCCCGATTCACTAGATGGGATTGTTTAGTGAGACAGGAAGTAAGCAGACTTAAGGACAATGCTCGGTTTAATGTTTAATGGCATTTTCTCAAAAAGTGCTGAGCAGCAACATCTCTAGATGAATGGAACCCTGAGCCCATGAGACCACATCTGTCTCACCACACCGGCGCTGGCATGGTCCATCCTGCATCTTGTCATTTTCTCAGCTCTATTACTTTTATGTTTCCCTACAAAACTAAAGGACAAAAGCAAAGAAAAACAACAATAAATATCAGCAGAGAGAAACCAGGGGTGATCAACGTGAACAAAGCGGATGAAGCACAAAGATATTTTACAAGGTCGACAAAAGAAATGTCCTTTGGAACAATGGCAGCAGAGCGCAGAACGGCGGAGGAGGAGGGGCTGACCATGACAGATCACCAATAAGAGAATGGACACGATGAGCTTAGCAAGGCAAAAGCCTACTTGGAAGGCAACAGTCAGCAGAAAAGGCCCAGAAACTCAATACAGCTATTTCTTTGTTTGGTTGGTTCTCTTAAGCTTCAAAGAGCAACATGATTTAATTATAAAAAAGTGAAATTATTGGACATTGTTCCTCTAAAGATGGAGTTTCCCCAGTCCTTTAATTCTGTTTTAAAAAGAAAAGGCAGTGATTTATAAACATTATCTGGCAAATAAAAGAACAGCGTGTAACACCTCACCCCTCCAAGACCATGATTCAATCTTTAATACATATATTCAGCGTTTTATCACACTTATAGGAATGCTTAGTTGGTGCAAATGTGAAATCAGTTAATTTAGGTAATCAATTAATAGATGAACAAATTCTCTCATTTATTTTTGTAAAGATTTTTTTCAGTTTTCACAAATGATTACAAGTAGAAATAAGACACAAAACCAATATACAAAAATGTCTTAATAATAAATGTGACAATTTATTCAGAAACAAAGGCAGGTTCCTGGAAAGATGGAGACACTGGGCTTTTAATAACAGTTCCTAATAGGAAACGCTGTTAAAGTGTTGATTCACATGTTCGTAAGGATTTTTAAAAGCAAAAACTCAAAGTGAAATTAGGGATGGATACCGAATTCGGTACTTTTTAGGGCACCGTCCAAATTCCGTGGTACCGACCGAGGACCGGTTTATGAAACGGTATTTTGTTTGTGTACACGTCCTTAGTGAGAACTTGTGAGATAGCAATTTGCCAAGATGTGCTAAATGTGGCTCTTTGACTAAAATGAGATAGTAAGAAGTATTTGTCGGCGAGACAAAAGCGTTACTGTGTGGAGTTGTGGGACAGCATTTGGACGAACTCTGAGTCTTTTTTCTGTCAGTCGTGAACTCTGAGCATCATTTTATTGTGGAGGGGATGAGCTGTTCTGTTAGCTCTGGGGCGCTCTGTTGCGTGGCGCTGCTGAAACACTAATATCACCAAATAGATATTTATTCCAGGAATCCTTCTTGACAGCTTGTGACAACCCTGCTGATTGAGTCCATATTGTGTCCTGATTTAATCAACTCCACGGTGAGTCATTTGTTTCGTTTTACTAAAAATGCGGCGCCACATTTAAACCGCTGACGAGCTAATGGCTAGGCTTAGAAAACACTGACCAGTTGGTTAAAGGTTTTCATATTGAAGAATTTTGTACAACACTACGATGATAAAATACAAACAGTTGTATGTTGTTTATTGTGATGCTTGTTTCATATTGTTATTGAGAAATAAATGTATTTAATTTAAAAAGAGATTTAATTAATTATTAAACACTCAAAGGCTCTTGCTGGGGAGGTTCACAGCTGAGTGTGAAGCGACTGGGATGAGGATCAGCACCTCTAAGTCTGAGTCCATGGTTCTTGGCCAAAAAAGTGTGGCTTGCCAACTCTGGGTCGGGAGGGAGGTCCTGCCTCAAGTGGAGGAGTTTAAGTATCTCGGGGTCTTGTTAACAAGTGAGAGAAGGAGGGAGATCGACAGGCGGATTGGGGCAGTGATGTTTGAGTGAGTGATTGATTTATTGATTTACATAGCGCCTTCCCACCACCAATCAAGGCGGACGCTGAACCGGTCGGTTGTGGTGAAGAAGGAGCCGAGCCAGAAAGCAAGGCTCTCTATTTACCGGTCGATCTATGTCCCAATCGTCACCTATGGTCATGAGCTTTAATGACAGAAAGAACGAGATCGCGGACACAAGCGGCTGAAATGAGTTTTCTCTGTAGAGTGGCCGGGCTCAGCCTTAGAGATAGGGTGAGGAGCTCGAACATCCGGGAGAGACTCGGAGTAGAGCCGCTGCTCCTCCACATTAAAAGAAGCCAGTTGAGGTGGTTCAGGCATTTGGTTAGGATGCCTCCCCAGGGAGGTGTTTCAGGCGTGTCCTGAGGTCCCCGGGTTGACCCAGGACACGTTGGAGAAAACACATTTTCTATCTGGCCCGGGAACACCTTTGGGTCCTGCCGGAGGAGCTAGTGGAGGAGGCCGGGGAGAGGATGGTCTGGGACTCCCTAGTTGGGATGCTGTCCCCGCGACCCGGACCTGGATAGGTGGAAGAAGACGAGACACTCAAAAATATCCAAAATTGGTACAGTCAAGTACCAATATCGATTCGTAGTTACCAGGAATTGGTACCGAATTGATTCAAACGTAAAAGGTCCCCATGCCTAAGAAATCCATTCCGATGAGCTTGACTGCAATATTACTATGAACATTTACAAGTATTTAATATTGCACAAGAGCAGAAAACCTCAGAGAAATCAGTTTTATGGATATGAATTGATTTGAAGCCTTTAACAAGGAAAGTATGTTAAGTGTTTGGGAATTTAACCCCTAAAAGTGAATAAGCTGATATACTAAATTAAAAATTCCACTAAATAGTTTTCAAAGATCAGATAGGGAACACATTAAAAGAAGCTCATTTAGACACTTGTGGAGAAAACCTGCTATAATTCTATGTTAGAAAACCCTCATTACATGTATTATAGTGTGTGTTGCCAGAGTATGACTAGGACTTTTAAATTTTGACAAATTAAGAAAATAAATAGACAAACGCATTTTTTTAGTAGCGATACTGATAAGTTAAAGAAGACAAGGCTGGTTAGGAAATTCTCCAGTGGTTCAGGAAAAGTGTTTTTTAAACTCTGTTCTTTTGTAGCTGTAAAGTGCTTTATAACAACACTGAAGTTTATGAGAAAAACCACCATATCCCTGGGCTGCAAGACTAGCTGGAGACATAAATTGGAAGAAAATGCACATTTTCAGTTGGAGTCACACTGAATTGGAACGTAAAACACATTTTAGACACGTTTTTATATATAACAATGTTGTGTGGGTCATCTGATGATCAGTCATGCAAATTTTCATGTTACAATTGAGTCACAATTATTTGACATGTGTCTCAATTTGTTTGAAATTGAAATAAACTCAATTTGGTTGCCATCCAATCCCAAAACAGACTATTCTTTCAATTCTGACTCACGGAAATAAAATTGTGAAAAAAAAAATTGTAGAAAATTGAAAAACTTGTCAAATGTTTCAATACATTTTAAAAAGTTTCTCATGAACGCTGTTTGGCTACAAATAACAGCACTTCTTTGATTCTCTACAAGCAGGTAAAATACAGGTTAGATGCGTTTATCTGGAAAAAAAATGCAACTTTCAAGATGATGAAAGTTCAGCTGCAATACCAACATCTGCTCTGTACATGTCCAGTGCTCGTAGCAGTGACTTGTGTCAGAGGAAAGCAACCAGCGAAGTGACAGATGGCTTTGTTTGTCGCTCTGTAAGCTCCAGAAAGACATCTCTTTTGATCTGCTGCATTACATTGACTGATGAAATGAAAAAAGAGTCAGCGTATGTTGCTGAACGATTGCAAAGTCACCAGGCAGGTTGTCATTCCGAGTGTCCCAGTAATCATGTGTTTCTGAGCACCGCTCCTCATCCCATCCATCCCCGAGGCTCCTAATGGAAAAACGTCGGACCAGCCTCCTCCCTCCTCCCCTCATCCTTCAGGATTTACTCCAGCGTCTTAGTGGTATTTATGATATGCATAGAATTGGACGTGAGCCAAAGAAGGGCCGTTTTTGTTTTGTGTGGGTTTTTTTTTTAACTTCACAATCAGTGCCAGGCATTCAAACGCCGGCTGCAGAATGAAGCCAGGTAGGAGCACCGACCGACCGGGAGGTTTTAATGAGACGGCCACTGGCAGTGAAAAGCTGCGTCTGAGTCCCAGAGATTCCACTGACCTGTCAAAAATACTGCACTTTCTAGTTTTTGCTCGTTTTGTCCCGAGCACATGTTGTGCCCTCTTTCCGCTCATCTCTTGGCAGGAAGTTGAGTCACGCCATGTGCCAATTAGGGAACAAAGGTACTGTAGCTGAAGACTTCTAAGCTCAGTTGGAGGAAGTCGGAGTGTGGGTCATCTACCGCAGCAGTAAGTGCTTCTGTCGCCTGTTCGGAGCACTTTTTAACTAGTGCACAGTTCAAAGGAAGCCATGATGAGAAGAGAAGATTTCTCATCTGATTGAAGAAAAGAAAGGAGATTTTTTTTATCTTCTTACTGGTCTAAAGCTAAAGTACTTCGGACCTTCCAAAAAAAAAGAGGGGAAAACCATCTTGAACTATTGAAATAAAAAATAAACTAAAATTTGGGTCTGAATTTCTTTTATTCAACCACGTGGCTTTAAAAGCACCTTTCAGAAACTAAAAGGAGCTTTGATTCAGCAGCGACTGTCTGGTTGTAGCTCGCTTTAAATAAATCATTCTCTGGTCTATTAAATCTTTCTTCAGTATCACCTTGAGAATCAATCCAATTACACATTAACTCTCATTTTCAGGAATGACATTAAAGAAGATAAATGTTATAAAAGTCTGGCTTATTTTCAGTAGCACTTTTTTTTATTTACATATTTATGTATTTAAACAGATGCTGGTTTCTCTTGTCTGCAAGACCTGGGGGGATTCATAAAGTCACCCACATATAATTTAATCTGTTAACATTTCTCCAAACCAAAGTCATAAATGGTAACATTCGGCAAATTTTGACAATTTCACATAATGAAGCTTGATTTGTTTTTTCAAAATAAGAGTATAGAAATTAGTGTTGAATCCTTTTCTCAAGTCACCAAAAGATTTAGCTGTATTTGGAAAAGTCACTACTTTTTAAGTCATTTTTATTCTGCTTTTCTTTTAAGTGCGTGCTCTGTAAATTTATTTTATAAACATTTTTTGACAAAAATACAAAAATAAGTGTGTTTTTTCTTGTTTTTCTTCAACAAAAATGAATAATAAAGCAATTATTTGTATATTAACTTTATTTAAGATACTTCTACAGCTTGACAGTAAGTTCAGCTCTTTGAGAGTTTATTACAGAATATGTGTCAAATATTTGGTTTAATTTTATGGCAGACACTTTTATCCAAAGTGACGTTCAGTTATTAACCTACAGGGCATGTTGTGATCTGTGGGGGAAACCGGAGTACCCGGAGGAAACCCACACATGCATGGAGAGAACATGTATGGGCGTAAAATAGACTCAGTGGGTGCGTACTACTTGATTTGTAATTTGTGTAAACCTGTTTGTGTGTAGCTTTGGGTAGTTGTATCTGTACATGATTTGTAAATTGTAAAAGAGATTTCATGTGTAAATTCCAGTACTTGCAAATGTGTTTTCAAATGCACACACAAATGTCTAGAAATTATGAATAAAAAAAACCCACACAATTACAAGTTACATAGACATTTGTTATAATTACACCTACAAATTTTTAAATTCGTGTACGAATTGCCTGATACACACAGACAAAACTGCCGTTACACATAGATCAGTTTACCGGTGTTCGAAAGTTTTTGAGATTCATCTTACACTTCCGGGAGCCTCAGATTCGTGTTTAAATGCTGGTGGAAAGCTGGGTCATTTGAATTTTTTTTCAAAGTCTAGTGGTTTTTCCCTTAAATGTTTGTGTAACGTGTGTGTAAATTTATTATATATTTTTTGGGATTCATAATATCTAGAAATNNATACATATATATATATACATATATATATATATATATATACATACATATATATACACATATATATACACATATATATACACATATATACACACATATATACACACATATATACACATATACACACACACACATATATATATACACACACACACACACACACACACACACACACACACACACACACACACACACACACACACACACACACACACACACACACACACATATGTAGAGTTTTATCTAAATCCATCCAGTGGTTCATGAGACAATTTGGCAATACGGCAGATAAACACAGAAGAAATCAGAACATGCTTAATTTGGTGTTTTAGTGTTCCAAATTCAACACATCATTCAAACCATATTTCACTTTCATATGTGTTTCTTTATCATAAACGTTCTATATTTCCTTTAATGCTATCTCAAACACATCAAATAATCTGGTGAATAAACCCCCTCCACTACTATGCTCTGCTCTGACACTTCCTTTTATTAGAAACAAGACTGACCGCTGATCTCTGAAGACAGCAGGCAAGCTCTGAAACATGATGCTTGCTGAATTAAGCCTGAAATGGTGCTGAAAAAAATATCCAATCTTGTCCATAGCCTTCAGGCAGCAGAAACTCTGAGGCAAAACTTATTGAACAAAGAATCTCTTGTACTACACAAAAAGCCAGAAATGCGAGCCATGGATTCAGCTTCCCTTTACCCTGGAGAGTCAATCATCACTAAGGATGCAATGCAAGACAGAGGGAAAGAAAGACAAAGAAAGAGAAGGAGAAAGAGACACAGGCAGACCAGAGATACAGTGAAAGAGGAGAGCGGTGGGCAGTGAGCAGAGAAATGCAGCTGCTGTTTTATTACGCTTTAGGCTTCCCTGTGCCATGTTAGGTTAGTGAAGGGATCTATGGAATCTATCCTCTGGTGTGGTGCAGGCACTCAGCAGTTTGGTGGGGTTTTGATGGCCCCAAACCAGAGCATCTAAGTATAGAAGGAGACCCAGGCTTTATTATTTTTATTGCAAAAAGCTTGTAAAACCAGCAGCGTGTGTGTGGGGGGGACATGCCTAGAAAAACAGAACATGGTTTCTCTGCAGACATGCCATTATAAAAATCCACCCTCATGAGTCGCTATGGAAGCACGGATTCCTGGTGTAGCAGAGGGATAGAGCTTTGGTGCAGGAAAAAAACCTAAACGACTTTTGCAAAAAGATCAACTGAAATAATAAGCTTGAAGGCAGCGTGCATTGAATATGCATAATCACTCTTCATCAATTATGCATATTTCTTTGGAGAACAACATCCAGCCTGTCAAACATAACAGAGTAATCGTGAACTTTAGGGCTCTGGTTTTGAAAGCTGACAGTTTAGCAGACTCCACACTGCCCATGTCCACCGCCTGCAAGTCCTCTGAGGGTGGAGAAGGGAGGCTGTGGATATCTCCTAGCCACACACTCGACATAGGCCAGCGCATAAATCATGGATTCAAGCTGAGCTTCATTGAAATTCATTACCCTTCATATCAGGGGAGCTAACTATTGTGAGTTTCCCCTGTCTGTGAGGACAGAGTGGTGTGCAGGAGGCTGGTTTAATCAGCAACTTGCCGTGCTCTCAGAGGATGCTCAACACCTTTGAATGATGGTCGGCGGTGGACAAAAAGAGCCTCTGCTGCGGAGCGAGGCAGGACACAAAGTCAGACTTTGCTGCCGGGTCTTTACTCTCGTTTTTTTCTTTGCCTCCAAGTATAGAGAGTCTGGGTTTGACGTATGTCTGGCAGTAGAAAGCAAGGACAAATGGCTCCATGCTCCAGAGAGTCGTGATACAAAACATTCAGCAGAACACATTTCAGATTGCCACGGAGCCTCAGTCAGGTAATCAGGAACAACCCAGATTAAAGACGCTCCACTCCTCAGATACGACAGTAGCCAGCAGTAAAACGACACGTCTTTCCTCCCGCCACGGCGACTAAAATAATTTTATCGAGACTGTCGTTTAAACAAAGCTGCTTGTGTTTCAGTCTGCCTGTTCTGGATATTGCTCACATATATTTCTATACCTGGGCTGCTCTATCTGAAGGTCAACTCCATCCCTCCACAGCTCAATACAATTCAGGCAGTTGGTGGATTCAATTTCTGCTGAAGGGCACTTAACCGGTGACCCATTTTAGAAGGGCCCCTCTGCCTCCCTCTGAGCTCCTGTGAGCAGATCAGCTCCGATACAAATGAAGAGCTAGAATTCCTGCTCAGACCAACTCTGCACCGACACACAATTCTTTATCTAGTCATGTTTGTTCTGATGCAAACCACAGGGGGGGGATTCACACGCACCCAGTCGAGGAGAAGTAAGCCAAAC
>SSNR01000180.1:1222592-1289800 GCA_006937965.1 Callopanchax toddi
GTTACTACACTGGATTAAGCTGACGGTTCACTTAACTAACTGCTTAGTGTTTTTAAATTAACACCCAGCTCCATTAGCCATTAGCTCATTGGCGGCAGAAAGTAACGCTGCATCTTTAGTAAAAACAAAAGAAACAAAGAAAGCGACTCACCATGGAGTTGATTAAATAAGGACACACATGGAATCAATCGGCAGAGTTGTTACAAGCTGTCAAGAAGGATTCTTTGAATAAATAATATCCATTTGATGAGGTAAACAGTCCAGTAGCTCCTCGCAACTTTGCCCCGGAACTAATAGTAAAAGTGACCATCGCCTTCAAAATAAAGGTCTACTCGAAAGAGTTCACATGATTGACAGAAAAAAGACTCAGAGTTCCTCCAAATATTGTCCCACAGCTCCACACAGTAATGGTATACATGTTTATTTACACATTTTTATTGATTGGGGAAAAAACACTGTAAATGTGTAATTATTTCAAATTTCCGCCATTACAGTTTTCATGTTGCGCACCCCCTAGTGGCAGCTCACGCAAGTTTGGGAATCCCTGACATACTGTATATGAATTTACAAAAGACTGTGACTAGTTGTTGTGGATGATATTTGTGTGGAAAAAGTAGATCAGTAATTTGCTGTTTGATCAGTATATTCATAATTATTTCTGGGTTGAATTCAGTCCCTCTGAATCTCATCCAGTGGCTGCAGGGTTAGCACTGCTGCCTCGCAACAAGAAGGTCGCGGGTTTGAATCTCAGCTGTAAACTTTCCGCGTGGAGTTGCATGTTTATGGGGGTAAAATAGACTCAATATATCTGTGCGTGTGTACGACTTGATTTGTAATTTGTGTAAACCTGTTTGTGTGTAGCTTTGGGTAGTTGTATCTGTACATGATTTGTAAATTGTAAAAGAGATTTCATGTGTAAATTCCAGTACTTGCAAATGTGTTTTCAAATGCACACACAAATGTCTAGAAATTATGAATAAAAAAAACCCACACAATTACAAGTTACATAGACATTTGTTATAATTACACCTACAAATTTTTAAATTCGTGTACGAATTGCCTGATACACACAGACAAAACTGCCGTTACACATAGATCAGTTTACCGGTGTTCGAAAGTTTTTGAGATTCATCTTACACTTCCGGGAGCCTCAGATTCGTGTTTAAATGCTGGTGGAAAGCTGGGTCATTTGAATTTTTTTTCAAAGTCTAGTGGTTTTTCCCTTAAATGTTTGTGTAACGTGTGTGTAAATTTATTATATATTTTTTGGGATTCATAATATCTAGAAATGTATGTGTACATGTGAAAACACATGTGCAAGTACTGGAAGTTACACATGGATCTTTTTTACAGTTTACAAATCATGTTGTACAGATACAACTACCCAAAGCTACACACAAACAGGTTTACACAAATTACAAATCAAGTCGTACACACGCACAGATATATTGAGTCTATTTTACCCCCATAAACATGCAACTCCACGCGGAAAGTTTACAGCTGAGATTCAAACCCGCGACCTTCTTGTTGCGAGGCAGCAGTGCTAACCCTGCAGCCACTGGATGAGATTCAGAGGGACTGAATTCAACCCAGAAATAATTATGAATATACTGATCAAACAGCAAATTACTGATCTACTTTTTCCACACAAATATCATCCACAACAACTAGTCACAGTCTTTTGTAAATTCATATACAGTATGTCAGGGATTCCCAAACTTGCGTGAGCTGCCACTAGGGGGTGCGCAACATGAAAACTGTAATGGCGGAAATTTGAAATAATTACACATTTACAGTGTTTTTTCCCCAATCAATAAAAATGTGTAAATAAACATGTATACCATTACTGTGTGGAGCTGTGGGACAATATTTGGAGGAACTCTGAGTCTTTTTTCTGTCAATCATGTGAACTCTTTCGAGTAGACCTTTATTTTGAAGGCGATGGTCACTTTTACTATTAGTTCCGGGGCAAAGTTGCGAGGAGCTACTGGACTGTTTACCTCATCAAATGGATATTATTTATTCAAAGAATCCTTCTTGACAGCTTGTAACAACTCTGCCGATTGATTCCATGTGTGTCCTTATTTAATCAACTCCATGGTGAGTCGCTTTCTTTGTTTCTTTTGTTTTTACTAAAGATGCAGCGTTACTTTCTGCCGCCAATGAGCTAATGGCTAATGGAGCTGGGTGTTAATTTAAAAACACTAAGCAGTTAGTTAAGTGAACCGTCAGCTTAATCCAGTGTAGTAACCTCCTGCTGACTTCCAAAAATTTGATCAGTACTCTCCCACACACACCCGCCGTCTTTACAAGATAAGCGCTTCACATGGAAATACGAGGGGCATTTACTGACTGTAGGATGCGCGACTCTCACAGTAATCCTCGGTTACATAAGATTTAATTATTAAACACTCAAAAGTATCAAAAATGTGTAACATTAATGATTCGTAGGTAGCAGGAATTTGTTCAAATGTCAAAGGTCTCCATCCGGGGATTGGGGGTGCGCGAACACGGCTGGGACATAGAAGGAGGTGCGCGGCAAAAAAAGTTTGGGAACTGCTGATATATGTTATTGTCTCATCCTTTTGACAATACAACAGGTTGCAGGCTTTTTTAAATCAAATTCCTTTGAATCTCAAATAGGTCACCTTTTATATTTAATTTACGGCACAATGGTAAATTGATAAAAACCCACTGAGATCACGAAAATGTCAAGTAACGCTCCGAAGAACAAAAAAGAGAGGCAAGCGTGTAAAATCACATTTTAACTTGAAGCTTTTTGTGGGTTTGAGGTTCACAGAGTGAACATTTTTTCCGAGGCCCAACCTCTTCGTCCTTGACTGGATACCCACGGTGAGTGAAAGTGAACACAGGAGGATACTGATGACCTTAAAAATGAGGAACGTATAACAAATGTGCTAATGAGCAAGCAACCACAGAGAAAATAGCGCTATCAAAAACTCCCAACCTTTTTGCTCTTCAAAATGGGTCAATTTACACAGCTGTGAAAAAAAAAAGAAAACTGTGCTGAAGTCAAAACATCTGTCACAAGGCATAATTGGGTTTATTAGACATCTCATCCAGGGTTCCCAATTACAGGCCTCAATAATTAACTGCACTTGAAATTAAATGTATTTTCTCATCAGCCTTTAATTAAATACGGCTCTTGTTCTTGATTGGAAATTCCAATCTAAGGGAGAGGTTTGGACTCCAACATGTTTACTTGTGGTGTTGCAGGCGATGGTCGGAGTTTTGCAGGAGATAATTACATAGTTTGATTAGATGCTGTCGGGCTGATGGACCTCTCTGGCTTTTAGCCAGGTCACAAGCAGGAGACACAAACTGTATGTGCTCCAACCACCAATCCACACGTCAACCCAAGAACTGTGTCACTAATGCAAAACAGCTAATCCATAGATAATCACCACCAGAAGCAACCCATTGATTCTTATTTAGAATCAGAACTGTTTTGAATTACAAATGAAAGCCTGTAAAAGGCTGCGGTGACAAAAAATGAATAATCAGATTTTACTTTGTTTGGCCTCAAGGTGAAGCAGAAATGACAGCTTTTTAAGACCGTTACAGCCCAATGAATATCTATAACAAACGTCCTCAAAGAAGAATTAATTTATCTCCCTGATGAGGGCCACGCTGAGGGAGCTGCCTTTTCTTTCCTTCATGCAAATGAACTGAAATGTTCTCATCATTCCACCATTTAAATTCTTTCTTCATCTGAATTCAATAGTGACACCATTTATATGTTAAAAAGGCATTCACTGTGAAACAGATGCACTGTTATAACATACAATATATTAAATCAAAGTGCAAATCAGCTTCTTTCTCTGAATTTGGAACAACAGATCCGACAGAACTTTAATTACAAAAAAGGAGGTGGAAGTTTTAACAAGTACACATCACAACCTGGAAATGGAAAATTATGTTTCGAAGCAATAATTATAAATTTATTATAATAATCTCCATCTTTGTTTTTAACTTCAAAATTTTCTGCAGTTTTTTTTTTGCAGGACAGTGCAAAATTTATTAACAGTGTCTTAACAGTTGCAGTTTTTCTGCAGCTCTGCAGTTTTGTTTTTCTTTGCATCTTTGCACACTTCTCCTACATCGCATAGGAATTGCATAACGGCAGACTGCGGTCCAGATCCGGACCTAAAGTTGGTTCTGTCTGGACCGCGCAGTAAATCCATGTCCTGTTCCTTGGTTCAGAGGGATTCGAGAGGTTCATTGGAATACCGAGCTACAGACCCCGCCGCTTGCTGGACTCGCCCCGAGGACCGGGTCAAGTCTAGTTTGGACCTTTAGCGGATTTAATTGACTAATCCTGCTACAGTTCATAGTTAATTTCCTTATATAATAGGAGTTTAGGCTGCATAGATTGAAACAGTTTTAAAACCTTGCATATATTTTCAGTTTGTCATACTGTTGATTTTACTTTTTTGTTTTAATTCTTTCTTTCTGGCCTTTTTTTTCCTTTTTTCGCTGTTGATGTTTTTTGATTGTTTGTCTTAGTGTTGATTCTAAGTGTCGACATTCATTGTGAGCAGCAAAGAACAGGGAAATGTTTCCACACGGTGCACGTCACAAGAAACTAAAACATGAAAAATGTCAAAATTCTCTTTTTTTATTCTCCAGTAAATCAGAGCTTATAGGTCACCAACCCTTTCCAAAGTTTTCATACATTTCTCGCCTTTCGGACTCATTAGTATGAGTTCTAAACTGGTTCCAGATGGGTTCAATAGACACCCACGATGACTTTGACACTAGTTTGAGAAAAAAGAAATCAGATTTTGAAATATTTAACATTATGGCGGCACAAACCAAGAGGCACTGTGAGGAAACTGAGGACCTTTGGTGATATTTAAATAAAGATAGTTATTTAGATTTAGAGATATTCTGGGAAAGTCCTCGTGAATGTTTTTGGCACTTTGTTTCCAACAGTCTCAGCTCAGTGAGATAGACGTTCCCACAGCAAGAACCACAGAATTCCAAACATCATTCAGTGGAAGGAGCCAACCACACATTAAGACAAATATTAATAGTCCTACGCTTAAGAGTAAAAAAATTGGACTATTCCAAAAGGCTTTTCCAATTCTGAGATCAAACCAGCGACCCTTTGGTTGCCAGACTGGCTACTCTACCTATAGAGCTACATGTACCCCACCTGTTTATAACCCAAAACACTTCAGTAGAGCTCACAGACGAATCAGAGACTGTGTGCTCTGATATGAATATCAATCCCATGGAGGATGAAAGCAGACAAATTGAGCAGAACTGATTTAATAGCATAACTTAGTTGATGCTCCTCATGCAGCTGGGACCTGGGAGAGCTGGTCAATCACTTTCTGTAAGATGAATATTCTAAACGCGCAGTCCTCTCCTGTGTGATGGCTGATGTCTTTTTAATCTATTTCCTATCTAGCCTATTCACAGGAGCGGGACTCCGGGTTACCCATCTGCAGATCCGACCGACCAAATCTATGAATGATAATGTTTTTTTTCCCGACGAGTCGTTCGAGAGAGGAGTCAATCTATGAGTCCCAATATAACTGTGCACATAAAGCGCTAGGAAGAGATTCTGCACTATTAAAATGGATGATAGGAGGATACAACAGAGCACGGACTCATCGTGCGTCTGCATTCGAGTTAGGCGCGTTTCTGTAAAGATGCACATCCTGACGTGTGGGAGCTTTAAAAGTGACTCACCAATGAAGTAGGCTAATAGAAGCAGCAGTGTTACTGCGATGAGGATGGCACTGAGAGCAGCGCATTTCCAGTTGCAGTGCTTGTAGGGTTTCTTCAAGCTGAAGGCAGGTCGAGAGAAGGTGTTTCGAGGTAAAGGGCGCGGGGGAGGCGAGTACACCGTGCTGGAGGTCAAAGGGTACCCCGGGGAAGTTGTGCAATACATTGGCGATGTTCCACCTGGTTTAAACAGGAAATGCCTACGAAAACACAAACTCATTGTTAGTTTTCAAAGACTCAATAAATGCTCATCAGTAATAATTAGATTATTCAGGTTTAAGCCACTAGCTGACTGGGATAGGACTGTTAGAGACTGGGAGGAGCAGGAGTCCCGTTAAACGAATATTTTCAGTCGTTGACCGTTTGAGGCCATCTGCCATGTATTCACACCCCTGACCACTTGGTGGCGAGTGAGAATATTAATTAGATGTTGATGACCTTATTGGCTTCACTCAAAAAAAAAAAGTAACTGCAGCTGAGTGTCTGAAGTTTCTTAAATTATTAAGAAAGCCCGTCAGCGCCTGTACTTCCTGAGGAAACTAAGGAGGGTGGGATTAAACATCGACATCCGGAGGGCTTTCTTCTACAGCTGTGCAGTGGAGAGCGTGCTAAAATACTGCCTGACCGTGTGGTACAGAGGCTGCCCAGTGGCAGAAAAGAGGGCTCTGCAGGGGGTGGTCAAGCAAGCACAAAGCACCATCAGGTGCAGCCTGCCATCCGTGACAGACATCTACACCTCCAGATGCAGGGACAGAGCCACCTGCACCCCCCCTGCCCACGGGCTGCTCACCCCGCTGCCCTCTGGGAGGAGGTTTCGTTGCATTCGAGCAACAACAACAAGACTTAGAAGCAGCTTTTACCCAGATGCAGTCAGACCACTGAACCCTAGACCATGATCTGAAGGGCACTACTCACTTTAAATGTGCTGCCGCTTTTATAGTTTAGAGTATGACGTGCTTTAGTCACTTTAAATGTAACTTCAAAGTATCGTATAACTTTTATATTGTCTTGTTTACATTATTTTAATTTTATTTAATGTATGCTACACCAAGACCTGAGAATTGACATTTTGTTCATCCTGTAAATGGATAAATAAACATTTCTATTCATCTATCTATCTTAAAACAGCTCTAAAACGACGATGGTGCTGATGTTGCATTTACTGTGTGTGTCGCTACGGCTCGTCAGTGTGTAATAATAGGTTGTACGATCAATACCACTATATATAAATATATATATATATATATATACTATTTATATAGACGTAACACCGGTGTGCAAAGGAATGTAGTGGCAAAAGGAACTGGAACGCACATATTATGTTTAGCACTCATGCACACCGTTAATGTGCACCCCTTACTGGTTGCTACTGGGGCCACAGTCAGTGGTTTTTGTCCCCACGGTGAAAAGGTTTCATGCATTTATCCGCTTGATGTGTGATGACATGATGTTCAGCTTGAATATAATTTAAAATGAATGAAAATTAAATGCTGTTGAATATGTCATCATCATCGTTTTAAAAAATTAAGAAGTGATGGGTAAACATTTATAAACTGGATGGGTTTTTTGACCCTGTCACTCAAAATGAAATTCTAGTGCAGCCTCTGAGATAAGAGGCATCAAATAGAAAAAAATAAAAACCTGCACACCACTCTGTTATTGTCATTTTCAGCATAATGGAGGCGTTATTCCTGCCCATTAACTAGAAGAATTGATTGGTGAAATCGTAACAAAACAATAAATAATAGAGGCAACGCACACAGCTTCTGAAAAACACCCTGAGGAGTCATGAGATTGTTGTTTGGAAGGAGGATCCCTTTTCTATTAGGAATTCTGGGAAGTCATCAGGGGAGCTGAAAGTTTAGCACTCGACACATTTCAGCAGCACTCTGACTGTTTTTAAGTAGGAATTACGTTGTTATGTACGACACTTTTGCAGGAAGTTTAGCATGTGGCCGGGTTGCTGCAAACAAATGGTAACACTCATGCATTCGTTGTGCAGATTTCCTTGTTGGGGTTTAGTCACAAAGTGTTTTATTTATGTCTCATGTCAGTTTGTTTGCAATTTATCCTCATTTTACACACAATTTCTAACCCTTTTAATGCTGTCTCAGATTTCAGAACCTAAAGGTCGGTTCACACGGCAGGATTTTCAAATTGTCGGCCGATTTTAAATCATAAGAGACCACACACGTGCCGAGAAATTTTCCTTTAAAAATCGCAGACCCTGACCGTCCTGATCCTACAGTGTGTGGTGGGATCACACACGAACCGATTTTACACACAAACATTCCCAGATCAGATGTGAAATCTCGCAGAACTTCACGAGATCAAACGTGACTTTGGAGTAAACAAACGTGAAAGCTTTTATTTTGATTAAAACTATGAACGGGAGGTGTTTCGGGCATGTCTTGCATGCGTTTGCATGTGTGGGCATGTATTTTAAATATTCCGAGCAGCTGTTTTGATGAGAGATTCATTTTGCTCTGCGCAGCGGAGTCTGTCAACTCGCTCTCTGATTGGCTACACGTCGATCTCCACAGGCAGATTCTCGGGGGACACCACACACGCTGCGATGTCTAGACAATCCAACATGTTCGATTTCACAGATTTGCGATCGGAGCGGTTCTGACGGCGATCCGAGCGGACCAGAACACTCTTAACCCACCACACACGAGAGGATGATCTGATAAGATTATCTTTAACAATCAGGCGCGTCTTTAAGATTGTCGGAGGAGGAGAATCGGGGCAAAAATCGGGTTAAAAATCCTGCCGTGTGAACCGGCCTTAATGTGAGAAGGGTTTGAGAGCATGTTCAAAAATCTTTCAGAGAGGCCCTGCAGCTTATGCAAGAAAATGGAGACATTTTTGAAACTCCCTCACAAATGCCGGTCACCAACAGTCACATCCCAGTGAGATACTGGTTTTATCCAACAACACTTCCCATCAGCTTTATGTCAGTTTGTTTCCAGACACATTCAATGCTGTTAACAGTGATCATGCTTCTGACAGAAAAATAAACACACTGTTATGTTAATAGTTAATGAGTAAAAAAATGTGATATCTAACTTCCAGGACTAGTGAGCACAAATGGATTTTGTTTAGGCATTCATGTCAGTGTGGAAAGCGTAACCCCGACGGTGTCAAGGCTGTCCAGAGGAGAGATACGGAATATAAGGTTGAGGCAGAATTATTCGCCCTTGAAGAGCATGGCTGGCTATCTCAGAAAACACGTGTAGCAATACACCTCATGATCAGCCCATCAGAGAGTCGGTGACAGCAGAACTATTGTCAAGGCCATTTCAGTGACAAGTTTACAAGATGCTCCCGAGCGACAGTGACATGAATGTGATGGAATGTCATTTTGCGATATATGATGCGGGAAGTCACAGAGACTATACTTTATTTGTAAATATCAAGACGAATCACCGACATCTCATTTTGTAGCAGCGTTTCACGAAGCGGTCACGTTTAACATTAATCAAAAGCAAAACAGCACAACAATGTGACTTTATGCAAATCAGGTTAGCTGTATGTAAACTGAAGGGACAGATATAGCGGGGATTCTAGCACTGAAGGAGACACACGGTGACGGGGGGGGGGACGTTTCACAAAAAAGACAAACAGCACGGGCGTTTTGGTGTTCACATGGCAAAGCAGATTCTGACAGGAGCTGGATAGCAAACATGCAACGTACCCGTCGTTGTACGAGGCATCGTGGCGTGCTGATGCCAGAATGTCCATCTCAATGAGGTTGTCCTGCAAAGTCTCTAGGAATGTCTGCTTTGCTATGTTTCTACACACAGGTGGAGAGATGGATGTGAAGCCGGTGTGAGACATGCATGGAATAAACATACAGAACATGAACAGCAAGCAACAGCAACATGGACGTCACGGTGGATGACGCGGGACAAATCAACCAAGGCCCTTATGGAACTACTTCTAAAGAAAAGTGAGACAAATAACATCTATCTCTCTTGCTTGCCTCGCTACCATACCTGGTTTTGTACGAGCCCTGCCCCTCTCTGCAAGCGTCTGCCTCTTCTCTGTTAAACATTAGAGTATTCTGGCTCCTTTGAGGTTGTGATTGGGAGAAAACAATGCATCAATCACAGATAAAAAACCCAAAGTTTGTTTCAAAAATCTTCATGCCATTTTACAAATGAATCTGTCACTTTAGTTTCAGGAACATTACCCAAATTAGTAATTAATTACAACATTTCCCCCCCGTTTAATGGCTGCAGCACTGTAAATAACACACTTTCAGTTTGTGTTGAAGTTTCTAAAGGCTCATGTCTCATTTCCCCCATAATGCACTCCCCGTAATGAGAGCTCTGTTCCATAAGGAAGTATTGCTCCAATGCAATGGAGAAATGACCTGTCCACATGCAACGAGAAGGCTCAACACGACCAGCGGTCCAAGAGAAAAGGCTTGATTTTGATCCGCGCCCTACTGAGACCAGAAGTGAAGTTTCTTCGGTTTCAGTTGTGGGGAGGAAAACAACTTTTAATGAAGCAAAAAAAAAAAAAAGAGAGAGAGATGCTTGGCAGGAACACGGAATCAAAGTAGTGAGGTTGCAAAGAGCTTTTCAACAACTGGCATCTCTCCAGTGACTGAGCCGGATGAGATATTTGGAGAATTCATCAGGGCCATTTCATTTTACAAAAGTGATGCGAAATGTACTATTTAACAAGGTAAAAGTGAAATTTAATACTACAAGGTCTGTGTGGATATACCTAACGATTTTAGGGACATTACTTTAGAAGTTGATGTTTTTTTTTTAAGGCGATGGGTTCTAGAAACTCAGCAGAACTATTTCCTCTCCCCGCCATCTGTCTTTGAGCTCCACAGGGAATACCTGTGCAGGATTAACTGGAGCTGCATGATGTGTAATCATTCGTTATAGTGTCCCACCAGCTGAAATTGATTCTCATTTTCCTGTTGACTGAACTGTCTCAGAAAATCTGAAAGAAGAGACAATAAGTCTGTTCACTGATGGTTTTTTTTTGTAATGTCAAATGAGCTATTTTTGAATTTTTCTGCAAAACAACAGCTTGATTTATAGGGCCGTGCTTTCTGTTCAATATAATTGTAGTTTCCAAATGTATAAGAATATTCATATCAATGATGAATTATTATTATACCACATTTATGTTGTGTTTTTAATACATCAATGCAGAAGAAAAAGTAAAAATATTTCTTTCTAAACTTATCCATTCTACACAGCCATGCCACTGCCAATTACATGATAACACAATGCTGCTGCTAGTGAAAAACAGCTTTTCTCACTCAGGACTTTTTCAGTTCAGCGCCCAAAGAGAGCAGTGATGGATGAATTTGACATGGCAAAAATGGAAGGTAAAAAATGCCAACACATCTCAGCCTTTAACGGCATCTCTGGTTACTGAATCTGAGGTGGCTTACCGAGCTCAAATCTTTCTGTACTTTGCTAACAGCTTGACAAAACGGTCATCCATCACTGTTCAGTTACAATTTTACTGCAGGGAAGTTATAACCGAGGAGAGACCACCTGCCAGTGGTCAGAACTGTGGAACACTCTACGGAGGGCCTAAAACAACTGATTCAAACATTTGGTCACTTTGCACTTTTACAACTTTTCTATGAGGTTTTGTTCATTTTAAAGGTGAGAAATACAGCACACAAGATTCCCTAATTTACGTCATGGTTAGGGGCTGGGTACTGAAACTCGGTACTTCTTTGGTAGCCTTCGGTAGAAACTTGTACCAAAAAAAACAAACATTTTTTTGGTGCTAAATTTTGGTACTTTTACCAAAAAAAATGTCCCTATAAATGAGCCGCTCCATTTCTTCCAGCTCCGCTCCGCGTTACGTGACACGTGAAGAAGAGCTTGTTTGCTCACACACACAACAACACACACACAAACAGGCTGTGTGACACGGATCTGCCTCTTTCGTCTCAACAGTTGCCTGCAAACTAAACGACTTTTGTGTTAAAAATGCTGGAAAAAAATCAAAAGTTTGGCTGCATTTTGGAATGGAATGGAGCAGAGTGGCATAACAGAAAGTTCCCGAGGTAAACGATGAATAAATAAATAAATAAATAATAATAAAAGCATAAATATGCCATGAAACAATGTTTTTGGTTTAATTTAAAAAAACTTTTAGAATTTTGTTATTTTCCTCTAAGAATTATACATATAGGTACCAAAAAAAGCATCGTAAAGGTACTAGTATCGGAAAAACAGGTATCGTTAAAGTAGTAGTATCGAAAAAAATATTTAACGGTACCCAGCCCTACACTGAAAAAAGTAAACATTGGTCTAACCTAAAAAAACAGGGGTCTAACTTAAAAAAATTGAAGTAATCGGTCACAAGTAATTAAATTAAGTTCTTTCAAAGTAAATTTATTAAGTTTGTTCAAAGTAAACTTAAAAAGATTAACTTGGATAAACCTAATTAAATTACTTGTGACCGATTACTTCAGTTTTTTTTAAGATAGACCCCTGTTTTTTTAGGTTAGACCAATGTTTACTTTTTTTCAGTGTACTCATGGTAAAATGATGTTTTGGCCATTCTGAGGTGTGTTTATACTACAGTGTAGAGCAGTACCATCTCACCCACTAGCTTATTGAAATGACCACGTTTAGGTTTGCCCCGATACCAGCATCAGGTACTGGTCCGATACTATGGTCGTGTACTCGTAAAAGCATGTAGTAATAGTAGTTGTTGCTATAGTAGTTTGTATATACTCAGTGACTGCTGCTGATGTTTTGTTTAGTCGCCTTCTGCTAACAGCTGATTAAAGCTTCTACATCAACCTCTACTTTAAAATAACAGAAAACATAAAGAGTCACTGGTTTAGTTCTAATGAGAAAAAGTTCAGTGACTGCTGCCTGTATGGAAAGCTGTTCTATCATATAATCAAATGCACTTAAAAACTCTACGGCAGGGGTCACCGACCTTTAAGCTAAGAGCTACTTCATGGGTACTGAGCCATACAAAGCGCTAAAAGTTTGATGAGATATTTATCTTTAAACTAGAACAGATAGAATGAAACTAACTTCATGTATAATACACATATTTAAATGTTTTTAAAAGAAAATGTTAGTTTTTAAATCTATATTACTGCATTTGCAATAAAAAAAAAAAGATGGCAGCAGTTTTTAATTTGACTTTATGATAGATTGTGCTATTTGGAGAAAAGGCCTGTGGGCACCTTGTATGGTTCCTGGGGGCACCAGGTTGGTGACCCCTGCTCTACGGCATGTCTTTTTTGTGTTTATTGGTTTATCTAAAAAATCCCCCCCCCCCCCCCCCCCCCCTCTAGGTCTCAGGTAGCTGAGAAGTTTGGTGTGATGGTTTTATATTTTATTTATGTAGTTTTTCCCACATCAGGAGACATTTTTCAGTCTGTTTTACTTTATTTTTTGCCACAAGTCCAGATCAAATTAACTAAAGTCACCAAAGTGAACACCTTAAAACAGCAGCCTGTCATTAAATGGACCCTGACATTTAATGTTATTTAATGCTGTTAGTGTTTTACGATAGCACCAATATACTTCAAACTTTGCGTGTTTAGGCAAGGGATGCACCGATACCGGTATCAGTTAAAGTTACCCGATACCAGGAACCGATACCAGTGGCTTCACTGTCTGTGACTTGTGATTTCTGTTTAGTTTCCTATATTGAACACTAGTGGAAGCTATTGAGCTAAAGTGTGGGTTGAGAGCTGGAGATGGTGCCAAATAGTTCATTTTATTTGGTTAAAATGTGGAAAACTGCAATAATTTCACTGTGAAATCACAGAAAATTGTTATTTTTTTCACCTTATATTTTAGTTTTGTGATCATTTTTCATATATTTTATTTTTTTTATCTATCTCAGTTATTTGTTGTAAAAAGCAGAGAAGAAAGAATAAAACCTGTATTCCAATTTGTTGCATTATTTTGTGTGGTAGAAGTATCGGAATCGGTACTCGGTATCGGCGAGTACTCAGATTTAAGTATCGGTATCGGATCGGTTTTGAAAAAAGTGGTATCGGTACATCCCTAGTTTAGACTAGTCATGTAATTAAACACCATTTCTTTAAACTGAGGCTATTCAGGAAGTTATCTACAATGAGCAACATAGTAAGTCTGATTGCATGGTACATTGTATTGTATCAAAGATTGCTAATTAGCCAAAATCCATTCCTAATTGATTTAGAATCGTACTTCTAAAGGTTTTAAAAACATTGTGTGTGCCGGTAATCTGGTGACAGTGATACCTTGGATTTTCTTTGTATTCCTAACAGAGGAAATACAAGTAAAAAAAAAAAATACAGAGACATTCCCTTAGTTACAATAATACTTGACAAACCTACTTCACACAAGAGCCTCCTATTGAGCAACGTACTAGAGAAGTGAATGCTGATTAATATGAAATAAGTAGAGCTGAGGGTTGAAGTGGAGGAGCGATGGAGCCTGCACATGGGAGCCTGGATGTAATTTAGCATTTTCTAACATGATTATAATCACGCTGCTGTTTAAACTCGATAGTTTCCACTGTTAAGATTGCTAATATTAGACAAACAGCCAAAATCAGCACTTTTCTCTTGTTTGCCACAAAATCATGTTAAAAGTTAGGCCTTTGCTCCAAGCGGGATACTTTCCATTTGCTTCTTGGGAGCACTGCGGTAAAATAATGTGGAGCAGACGACATGAAAAGCTGACTTCAATGGCAGAAGCTTCATTCTCAAAGATGCCAACATGTCTGTGCTGTACTTTTCGAGGAGCTCCACAGTACCTTGTTTCCAGAGGGATGTTGCTGTTGAGCAGCCAGTTGTCCTGAGCGCTGCCAGAGTCTTGAGCGCTGGCAGGACCCTCGGGGGGAACGGAGCTGTCTGTGGGCGCCGGACTGGCGTTGCTCCGTGGAGTGTAGTTGCTCCTGTTCAGCGAGTTAACGGAGGCTGCATGGTGCTGATGGTTGGGGGAGTGAGAGTGGGAGAGGGGAAGAGGAGGCGTCCGCAGCCGAGAGTGGTTCTGAAAGGCTCCGTCTGAAAGCGACAACAGGTAAACAGATTTTAATTGAACAATAAAAAATGCTCCTGTTTTATTGTTTTGTCAGGTTTTTGTGTCACATTCACTTTTGAGTTCGCCATAAAACACGTTTATAGTTTAATATCCAGTGTGGCTGAAACAGGATTCACTCACTGACATCACAGATTTGAAACGTTTTCAGGAAAATAAAGTTTTTATAGGTTTGATTCCCTTCCATCCATCCATCTACTTATCCATCCATCCATCCATCCATCCATCCATCCATCCATCCATCCATCCACTTATAATAATAATAATAATAATGCATCAGTTTTATATAGCGCTTTTTAGGTCACTCAAAGACGCTTTACAGAGTTGCATTATTCATTCACACAGTCATTCTCACTGGTGGTGGTAAACTACGACAGACGTCTGTAGCCACAGCTGCCCTGGGGCAGACTGACAGAAGCGAGGCTGCCATTCTGCGCCATCGGCCCTCCTGACCACCACCAACATTCACACACAGTCACACTCACATTCACACAGCCAAGTTGGGTGAAGTGTCTTGCCCAAGGACACAATGACAATCTAACCCAGCTGGAGCTGGGGATCGAACCGGTGACCCTCCGGTTACCAGACCGGCCACTCTCCCAACTGAGCTAGTGCCGCCCCATCCATCCATCCATCCATCCATCCATCCATCCATCCATCCATCCACTTATCCATCCATCCATCCATCCACTTATCCATTCATCCATCCATCCATCCACTTATCCATCCATCCACTTATCCATCCATCCATCCATCCATCCATCCATCCATCCATCCACTGATCCATCCATCCATCCATCCATCCATCATCCATCCATCCACTTATCCATCCACTTATCCATCCATCCATCCATCCACTTATCATCCATCCATCCATCCATCCACTTATCCATCCATCCATCCATCCATCCATCCATCCATCCATCCATCCATCCACATCCATCCATCCATCCATCCATCCATCCATCCATCCATCCATCCACTTATCCATCCATCCATCCATCCATTCACTTATCCATCATCCATCCATCCACTTATCCATTCATCCATCCATCCATCCACATCCATCCATCCATCCATCCACTTATCCATCTCCATCCATCCATCCACTTATCCATCCATCCATCCATCCATCCATCCATCCATCCATCCACTGATCCATCCATCCATCCATCCATCATCCATCCATCCACTTATCCATCCATCCATCCATCCATTCACTTATCCATCATCCATCCATCCACTTATCCATTCATCCATCCATCCATCCACTTATCCATCATCCATCCATCCACTTATCCATCATCCATCCATCCATCCATCCATCCACTTATCCAATCCATCCATCCACTTATCCATCCATCCATCCACTTATCCATCCATCCATCCATCCATCCATCCATCCATCCATCCATCCATCCATCCATCCATCCATCCATCTATTTTTCCCCCTAATGTATTTCTTAAAAGCTGAATCTACAGATTAAAGTCAGACAGAGGTGACAGTAAACACTTCTCTGTCCTAATTAGACCTCCTACATGACTCAGATGAGAGAAAAGCCTTCAGATGAACATGGGAGGAGATATTTACAGACATGAAGGCATTTCTGATTTAAAACAATGACCCAAAATAATGAAATTCAGACTAAAAACAGGTCATTTATGAGGATGAACATTATACGCCTGTACGACCTAATCAAATGCACAACAATAATAAAACCTGAACTAGAACTTTCCTTCTGTAGCACCAACAGACACTGTTTCATTAAACAAATTAACACCTAAACTACAGGAGCTTTTTCACTGACAAGCTCCCAAAAAAAAGACCTCACATGAAACACTGACGCTCATTATTATTTCTCCAAACTGATCTCTACCACTGTGTGCTCTCTGCCTCCCACGGAGACGGCTGTAAGTTTACTCAGATCAGACACTGGCTGCTGTGTAAACAAATGAGCCGCTCTCCTCCTGAAACTGACAGATTCTGAAAGGCTTTTTTCTGGACGCTCATCCAGTCAGAGAAGATTGTTTGAGCCTTTCCCTTTCAGAAACGATGACTTGCTTTACTCTAAATTGCATTTCCGTAACTGCCACGGCTCGTTAGCAGCAAATTTAAGAACTTAAATGACCATTTTCAGCTGGACAGCGTTATCAGATCGTCTGCTGTGAAGCCAGAGGTCGTGTTTCACCGTCCTGGAGCCTTCGGTGGAAAAATTAACTCATTTTCTTTTGTCTTTCACAAACTTTGTAGAAGAGATATGCACCCTGTGGTCTCATCCTCACTATTTGATACTCTGCTCTTCACAAGATAGAGGACCAGTGTCTGTTTGCACTCTATATCCATTTATTTCCACGTCTGCTAAGCCATTCATCAATCAATGAGCTCCTGGCTTTACTCTGAGTGGCTTTTCTTTATAGCAGTAAGCCACCTTTATTTCACAGATATCCACAACACTAAATTGCCAATTTACAGCGCAGAGAGCAGAACACAGACACACAGAAAGCTTATTTTCTATAATCAACCCCTTCATTAAAGCAATACCCACTCATGCCAGTCAACAAGTTTTAGACTCCTTTCCGATTTTTCGGGGTCAGGAGCACAAAGCTCCCTTATCAACATGTGTCAAACATGGCGGATTGATAAACATTCGAGGTGAAACGCTGGCTGTGCAGAAAACAAGCTCACATCAAGCTTCAGTGCTTGTTAAAAGTGGGAAGTGAAGCCTTTGTGTTAATAGGCAGCCTGCTAATGAACGGCTCAGCAAGAAAAATCAGGGTAAAAATGAAGCCTGCTGCACTTAGTCCTCCACAACGCTGCTGTCCATGAAGCTAGCAAACACTTTTAACTGTTTTTTTTAGGCAAGTAACAACAATCTGATGAGATATCTCCAATTTTCACATTCAGAATTCATTCCGAGCATTTTTTTAAACAAATAATTATAAATATTTCAAGTGAGGGAAGCACTGACGTTTGTAGAAACTATAATAAATTCTGCATTTGCAAAGACAGATGGTTTGTTACCGAGTTCTATAGATGAATTCAGACTCTGACAGAGCATCACCACAATCCTGTGAGGTAAAACCACACAGTTGTTGATGACCTCCCTCCTGCTCAGCTCTGTACCTGATCCCTGAAGACATTAATAAGGTTATGCTAATTTGATACGGAGACAGCTCAGATACACAGGGAAATATTTCACAAGGACAAATGCATCAGTGCTCCAGAACGCATTTACTGCTCAGAAAACAAATACTTCCCACAGTGTGACGATTAAGCAAATGCAGAGCAACAAGGAATTCATTTCTCTAGCATTTTGTTATTCTGGGAACCAAACAAGCAATGCATTCAAAGAACGAAACCAAGAAGAGATTACGGAAATGAATAATTACACGTTTAGATATTTTGTTGCATTAAAAAAAACAACAACAATGAGAATATATCATACTTTCTCAAGTTCTTGTTATTTTAATCAGTTTTTATAGAAAATGATCTGTTTAAGTGTAGTAAAAACAATGTTTACTACAATAATAATGCCAATATTGGCATTAAAATGTAGTATCGGAAAATATCGGTATCGGTTTTTGTAATGACACACATAACCTTTAAATACCATGCACATATTATACATCAAACTCTTCAGCTAATTCTCCTCTTTCTCAAAATGTAAAAATATAACAAATCTGATGTATAGTTTTTGAGATATTTGTATTTATTTGGCACACCTTACATTAAATCCTGTAGATTCAGCATTTCCCAGCCAACCTTGAACGTAACATCTATCGGCGAACCTTTGATGACATCATCGATCCGCGAAATTACTTGCCTAACTTGAAATTGAAGCAGTTGTCATATTTTGCACATATAATATTTAAAGTTTATGTATGCATGATAGGAGGTATGGGATGTTGATTATCTAAAAATGATTTAGCTTTAATTTTTTTATTTATGAGGGGTACTCCGCTTGTATCGGTATCGGTTTATATCAATATCGGAAATTAAGAGTTAGACAATATCGGATATCGGTAAAAAAGCCAATATCGAACATCCCTAGTAATTGCATTGACATTCGATTCATTAGAATGTGTTTTTCATAATTCAAATTCATATTTTTGTTTATAATTTCAAAAACTATTAATAAAGTTTATTTTTTTAGTAAGTAAAGTTTATTTATAAAGCACCTTTCACAGACAAAAATCACAAAGTCCTTCACAAAAAACAGAAACAAACACGATAAAAAAACAACAAAAAAAATCAATAAAACAAACAACAACATCATTACAAATAGAGAACATAAAATAGTTATTTAAAAGCAGTTTTAAATATTTGGGTCTTCAACTGCTTTTTAAAGGAGTCCAGACTGTCTATACAGCGTAAAACTAAAGGAAGGTCATTCCAAAGTCGCGGTGCAACAGACTGGAAGGAGCGATCACCTCGACTTTTGAATCTGGTCCTTGGAACTGTTAGTAGATTCTGGTCTGTGGACCTGAGGACTCGGGTTGGAACTGTTAGGAGATTCTGGTCTGTGGACCTGAAGACTCGGGTTGGAACTGTTAGGAGATTCTGGTCTGTGGACCTGAGGACTCGGGTTGGAACTGTTAGGAGATTCTGGTCTGTGGACCTGAGGACTCGGGTTGGAACTGTTAGTAGATTCTGGTCTGTGGACCTGAGGACTCGGGTTGGAACTGTTAGGAGATTCTGGTCTGTGGACCTGAGGACTCAGGTTGGAGCGTAGGTCTTTATCAGTTCAGTAACATAAAGAGGAGCTTGACCATGTAGGGTCCTGAAAGTTAGAGTCAGGATTTTAAAATGAACTCTACATTTAACAGGTAACCAGTGCAGAGACCTCAGAATAGGAGTGATGTGATCTTTCCTGTTTGCTCCAGTGAGGAGCCTCGCTGCAGAGTTCTGGACCAGCTGAAGGCCATAAAGGGCTTTTTGGTTCAAACATGTGAAAAGTGTGTTACAGTCATCTAGACGGGAGGAGATCAAAGCATGGGTTACATTTTTTTAGATTTAATTTTTATAAAACACTTTTTTTAAAAGTCTTTAAAAAAAACATGCATTTAAATTTTTAATTTCTGGAATAAAAACTCTTTTTAAATAGTTATTCTATCATGTGGAACATTATCAGTTAATGTTTACTAAATTCTATCATTGATTATTACTGATTTATTGATACTGATGGTTTCAACTATGGCTGCATGGCGCAGGTGATAGCATTGCAGGTAAGGTTACTTGGTGACTCTAAATTACCTTATGTGTGAGTGAATGGTTGAATGTCTTATGTGTCTCTGTGATGGACTGGTGAGGGAGGAGGCCAGGGAGCATTTACTCAGTGCGGTTGCATGTGCATCGAAGTCGATCTATGTTAATGGGAGCCTTTATCCTAGTTTACATGTACGTTAGAAAACCGAACTCTCAAATGAAGTTTGCTCCACTCCGCTACGGTAGGTGGCGACATGCGCACTTTCATCTTCAACTCCTTAAATTCAATCATCAGTCCAAAAATGCACAGACTCACATGAAATGAAATCGAGTTCCCACCACATTATCTGGGTGCTTTAGCACCATTAGATCCAGTTCGCCTTCAGTAAGACCAACACGTTCACGTGCATTTAAATAAATTAAAAAAAGAACTTCAGGCAATAGTTTGGTTTTTAGAGGTGCATGTAAACGCACTGAGTGCTGTTCACTGATGAAAGCTGATAGATGCTGAGCAGAAATGATGGATGTTGGAGACACCGAAGTAAGTATCAGTGTTTGGTGGTGGAGTTGACTTTTGTGTCACTAAATTGTTTGAGATGAGTTAATCACCATTGCACACTTCTACTTAAACCAGGCATGTCCAAAGTGCGTCTCGGGGGCCACATGCGGCCCTCAGAGTGATTTTGTGTGGCCCTCAGCTGCATTTTAAAAATGATATAATTTAGTCCTCCTGCAGGATTTTGATACAGAGAGATGCTTTCAGAAGTTGTTATGTTTAGATTTTTACCTATAAGGAGACCCAACAAACAAAAAACTATAATATTTTTTGATATTTAAATATTTTTAAAAGGAACCACCCACATAAAAAAGCATTCTATCTTTATTGAGACAATTTAAGAGGTGTTGGGATAATTTAATTTCCTGGTCAAAAGAACCACAAACCCTCACCGACTTTTACTAAAAAGTAGACTTATGAGCTCTGTTCATAAAACGTGACAAAATCCGGCAACATGACTGAAGAAAGACATAAATTTGTTGTTGAGAACGGAGGGGAATTTAGTTTTTAGAAAAGTAAAAACAGTCAACTAATCAGATCCAGTGAATTTGATGCTTTTTATTATTGAGTCAAACGTACGAGAACCCTGCATGTGTCGTATTGACAAAGATTCTGTTGATTAAAATGTTGCATTTACAATCAATTTGTGTACAGAACAAATCAATTAAATCATCATGTGCTTTTTTTCTTTTAAAGTGATAATGTGCAGTTTTGCTTGTTTTGGGCTCCCTCTGGTGTCCGTTTTAAATCACTGCATTACACAAGTTAGCATATCGTTTCAGCTAATAAACTCCTAAATCTAACTGTTGAAATGTCTCCTCAGCCTTCATAGCTTTCTACAGGAGCGGTTATTTACTCCTTCAAAGAAATCAGCTGTGTTCAAGCAGGGAGAGATTAAAAAAAAATCAGGAATCATGAGCTAAAAACTCTCCAGCGCTAGCATAACAGCTAGCCACTTTGGGTTAGCCTAACCTTCGTGAGACACGTGACTTCCTGGGTACCGTGACGGCGATGGAGATCTTACAATCATGGTATTCCGGATCTAATCACCAGATGGGGCTAAGTGACTTTTCATTAACTCTGTAAAGGGTCATATTAGCACAGACTGGCTCAAGGAAAAGATTTAAAAATATGAAAAAGTTGCATATTATCACTTTAAAGCAGCATTCTGGAGGATTTCATCATGAGAGCAGTTTTTGAATCTAGTGTCCAAAGGCTCCTCCTCAAAACATCTCGACACGCGCGTCGGGTTGCGTGTGCGTGCGTGCACACGGTGCAGATACGTTGCGGATGTCCGTGAAGCTGGCCCCCCACCCATCGCAAAAATCTTGGCAAATAGGTGGAGTGGTTAGTGCTTCATTCTTATCTTATTCCAACACTACGACTGCTGCTTCTGATATTAGCTCTGTTAGCACCGAGCTGCTGCTGGACTCTGAAGCTGAACTTGACTCGGCCCTGGATGAACTTTCTGACCAAAATAAACGCGTAACCCTGTCAAGCCTTGCCATTCTGTGAGGTGAAAGGTTTAAAAATAAAAATAAATCCGTCTTTAGCTGGAGAATGGGTAGGTTTTTAGTAGAAATGAGCCGTGAGGCTGAGACGCAAACAGAGAAACACACGGAGCGTCCTGTACGACAGCGCCCCCTACTGGTACAGGTTTGGTCAATGCGCGTGCATGTTGAGAGAATGCAGACATTTGAATTTCATTGGCTGAAAAATGTCGGCGGCAAGAAATAATGTAAAGGGGTCTCTAGGAGGAAGGAGGGTCTTCATCAGAATGACAGATGTTGTGGAACTCTACCCATAGATCATAGTTTAGACCTGAAATATCATTTAAAACATTTAGAAAACTTTGATACAGAGAAAAATGCTCCAGAAAGCTGCTTTAAGACTTAGTCTAACTTTTGTGGCCCTCGAGGACTTTACACTTGGTGATTTCGGCTCTCGTGTTTAAAAGTGTGGACACCCCTGACTTAAACGCTCTACTTTCATCGTATTATATCACTGTAGCGTGAACTTTTACATTTTCTCTAAATTTCACCAGTAAGCTAAAAAGACCTAACTTTTTTGTAAGTAGTGAATACATATATGCATATTTAACAGTCATATATCCTAAAGAACTCTCAGTTCCACAAAGTCTAAGATCTATACATTTCTGACCTGTGTGACTCTGGGGTTCACTTTAGTTCTGAAGCAGGACATCCCATAATATTCTGCTTCCATCCCTTTACATGGCTCATTTTTCTGTATGGACTAATATAAATGTAATGAACTCAGTATTTTTCTTTCCCATAGCGGTGTTAATGTTTGTTTGTGTGCCTCCCCTGACCTCTCACCCTCCCTCCCTGAGTGTGGTTCTGCCTTAATGGGGGTCCGATCAACTGTATCCCACCACCAAATGAAGCCCAAGCTGTTTGGCTTCTCACTACAAAAAAAATGATGTCGACCTATTTTTGAAAGACTAATTTAAAAACACCTTCATTTACCTGTATGGAGTTAAATTGAGTTAAAATAGAACAGAACAGGATTATATTATAATTAAAACAGATTAAATTAAAACAATTAGACTGTATTTATTGCTACTTGTGTATAATTTCTCGATATGACTTGTGAAATGAATATTTAAAAAAAACTAAACTGCAATTATTATTTCTGACTGAAAACATGTTCTTAGAATCTGTCGGTAATTGCGCCGCATTGTAAAACACCTTAAATTATTTTCTTCAAACAGTCCGCCTTTAATGTCTGTTTACTTCACTAATTTGCATATAAACCATCACACGTCTACAGCACAGCAGGACACGTAGCACCGCGTAAAGAACAACACAAGACAATCACAGTGATTTGATTTTATTGTGTTAGTTCTCCTACAGCCAAATACAGTTTCCACAGCCAGGTAAGTAGTTATTGTTATTGTAAAAAAAATAAAAAATGAAAAAAGAGAAACAAAGCTGGCTGAGAGACAAAGCACAGGGCAACACGACCCCAGCAGATGCAGTGATTCAGCTACAATTATTCACTTCTACCCAAGGAATAGAAAAAAAATTAATGGTTTTCTATTGACCTGCTTTGCACAACGAAATTGCCAAGAAAAGGAGATTCATTTGTTATCAGAGAGACAGAGAAGAGAGAGCTGCTACAATAGCCAAACATTCACATCGCATTCAAAGCAGAGGCCTACAGATATCCATTCAGTCTGGGAACGCGGGGGTTTCATTTTTCTTCTGAACAGATGTATGCACTGGTTAAGGCCTCCTGATGCTTCTCCAGACAAGTAATTAAAGCAAATCTACTTCATTAGCAAGGACCTCATCCCCCACACTGAGAAACAACAGGAATATCCGTCTTCTGCTAAAATGTTATAATTATTGGGGGGAAAAGCTGCCCAGTTAGTAACAGGAATCAAGAAGAAAGATTTTTATTCTATTTTTTTTTTAATAACATTTTTCAAACTTTTCGTCTGTTGCAGGAATTTATACTGGAATAAGAAACAGGTTGTTAATTTGTTGTTGTGATGATAATACGTTAATAAAACCACCTGCTGTGGATCTAATGGTAGTGCATCCTTTGGTGCTGAATTAGACGCAGATGAAAAATTTAAATATTAAACATCTTTTATTGTTAAAATAACAGGATCAGGAGGACGTTCAGTTTGTTCTGCCGTCGTCTAAAGTTTGATGCTGATTCTTTTAAATGCAATTCTATAAAGAACATCAATTGTTGGGTTGAACATGTTGAATTCTAACCAAAGGCGGTGCAGATAAACAGATTATGCAAAACTAAGACTAAAGAGTAAAATATGCATTTTACAAGTCACTGTTTTTGCGTTTGTGAAATCCAGTCCTGGAACCGATCAGCTGTTTGGTCTAAAACCAGCAGAGAACTTCTCATAGAAACATTTAAATAAAGTGCAATCCGCCTTTCAAAAGATGAGTTTGTATTGTTGCGTGCTTCGCTTTGAGATTCAGGTTTTGTAATACGTATGTGACGCTATAATTTCCACAGCAGGAGTAATCAACGTCAACATTAACAGAAATCAATTCACAGCAAAGCCAAAAGGCTCTGTGTGCTCTGCAAACCCTAGAGCACGTATTTGTTCAACTCAACGGTTGTAAGAATGTTGACTAGAAATTCTATCAAATGCAGCACAAGCGTCAGATTACCGGTATCACGGAGCCCCGTAGGGGACATGGAAGAAATTTTATTTAGAAGTAGTATCCTGTGCGCACCAGTTAGTATCCTGTGCGCACCAGATACTACTTCTAAATAAAATTTCTTCCACGTCCCCTAAAAGGCTCCGTAAGTTTTTGGATGGCATTTTCTGTTATATTTCGTGTTTTCAAAAAGTAATATAGGCCTAAAGATTCTTCTGCAGCCATTCTGACGACATTAGGCTTGCTTGTTTATGGAGAGGAGAATCTGGCGCACACGGGATACTAACTGGTGTGCACTAGATTCTACTTCTAAATAAAATTTCTTCTATGTCCCCTAAGGGGCTACGCAGATTATGTAGATTTTTCAGATTTTTATTTTTAGTCTAAAACAGGGCTGATCTCATGTCATATGTTTACTGATTTGTTTCAGCTCCTGATCTCTATGGTTGACCCATGATTTTACATCAGCTGGGTTATAATACAGCACTGGTTCTTTACTAGTCTAGACCAGGGATTCCCAAACTGTGGTGCGCACACCCCTGGGGGTGCGCGAGCTGCCACTAGGAGGTGTGCAAGATGAAAACTGTAATGGCGGAAATTTGAAATAATTACACATTTACGGTGTTTTTTTTCCCCACTCAGTAAAAATGTGTAAATAAACATGTTGTGTGGAGCTGTGGGACAATATTTGGATGAACTCTGAGTCTTTTTTCTGTCAATCATGTGAACTCTTTCGAGCAGACCTTTATTTTGAAGGCGATGATAACTTTTACTATTAGTTCCGGGGCAAAGTTGCGAGGAGCTGTTGGACTGTTTACCTCATCAAATGGATATTATTTATTCAAAGAATCCTTCTTGACAGCTTGTAACAACTCTGCTGATTGATTCCATATGTGTCCTGATTTAATCAACTCCATGGTGAGTCGTTTTCTTTGTTTCTTTTGTTTTTACTAAAGATGCAGCGCTACTTTCTGCCACCGATGAGTTAATGGCTAACGGAGCTGGGTGTTCATTTTTGCATCGTTTAAAAACACTAAGCAGTTAGTTAAGCGAACCGTCAGCTTAAACCAGTGTAGTAACCTCCTGCTCACTTCCAAACATTTGATGTCTACAAGATAAGCGCATCACATGGAAATGCGAGGGGTGTTTACTGACCGTAGGACGCGCGACTCTCACAGTAATCCTCGGTTACATACGATTTAATTATTAAACACTCAAAAGTATCGAAAATTTGTAACATTAATGATTCGTAGGTACCAGGAATTTGTTCAAATGTCAAAGGTCTCCATCCGGGGATTGGGGGTGCGCGGCAAAAAAAGTTTGGGAACCGCTGGTCTAGTGAAGAACCCGACACACCAGCAGCTGGAGGCGGGCTCAAGGAGACCAGCAACCAATAGAAATGTTTAAAATCTCTGAGTTAGTTTCACTTTTACTCTGTTTAATGAATCACCTCTAAGTCGAAATAACAAAGGAACAACATGAACCAAATGTCTCTCCTCTTCCTGCAGCTTGTGTTGGGATTTTTAATCATCAGATACAGGAGCATTAAAGCCAAGACCAACAGTTTTTACCCAGCAGCCATCAGGTTACTGAACGCTACCTGACCTCCTCCATTGAGGCAGATCCACCTCTCAGGTGTTTGGTTTTTAATTCTCTCAGGTTCAATATGGTTTATTACCTGTTTATTTTTATATTTTTCCTAGACAACACCTAATATCCTTGTTACAATGACAATGAGTTTATTCTGATTCTGATTCAGAACACGGCATTGAGCTGCGTTCACACTCACGGTTTTCAAAAGAATTTATAAACAACACTTGAAAGATAAGAGAAACATCTTTGGCTCATTTATTATCACCAGCTGGTGTTTTTAAAATGCTTTTATTTGAACAAACTTATGACTAGACTGTCTTCTTATTCTTATCTTATTTATCTCTTTTTTATTGTTTAGTTCTGTATTTTATACAAGGACCTTTAATTCTGTTTTTACTGTTTTTATTGCTTTTACTGCAGTTTTTTATGTATGTGTATGTGTGTGGGTGCATGTGTGTGCAAGTGTGTGTGTATGTATGTGAACCAATGAGTGTGCATTTGAATTCTTACAGGTGTGTGTGATTTTATGTTATGTTTTATCTGCTGTAAAGCACATTGTACTTTATGTGCTTTATAAATAAAGTTTGATTTGATTTGTAGGTCTTGGTTGATTATTATTCACTATAGTTTTTGAACAAATACCAACTGGAGGTCAGTGTTGAGACATTTAATCCTAAATGGTTCAGATCAGTACTGGAGACTAAAGAAAATACACTCTAAAAAGTAAAACCATCATTTACTAAAATTCTTTACCATTTTTAAACAACTTTATCAATATAATTCTCTCCAATCTACTCAAAATAAAATTCTTGAGTGTAAAAGTGTTACAACAAAAATGTAAGTAAATGATGGTTTTACCTTTTAGAGTGTACTAACATACCCTTATTAACTGATCTCTACAAAAGAAAAACCCTTCAGTGAAACAAATACTTGTATTTTTTGCTTCATTTAGAAGATTTTCGGACTTCATTTGAGACTTTATGGAGGGAGATATTCTATTTCTGAACAAGGACGACCCTGCCGGCCACACCTGGTGATATGAAGCGATATGACATGCATTATAACACTCGATAAGCCCACTGAGGAGCCAGCCATTTGATACAGAATTAATCAAAAGCCATCCAGCGCCCAGATAAATCACCAGATCTCACTTACTGCCACATCCCCCATGGCTAATCACAAAAGTGAAATTTCCAGCTGAGTAACGTTTGTCTATAAAAATACAAATAGAATTTGTCATGAAAGCAGTCGAGCTGCACCGTGCTCGGGGTTCGTAAAGCTGGTTCTGTCTCTGCTGGCGCTGCTGTTTCTTCTTACACCATTAAAAAAAAAATCTGAAAGGATGAGACATGAGGGAACTGTAGCTGTCTTCCCTAGAACCATTTGAGAGGTAACAGGTACCCTGAACAACACACCGCTCGGCTCTACGCTGCATCTTTCTGAGGGGAGGAAAAAGGGCGAATTAGTCTCCTAGAATGCAAATATAACTTGAGTCTCTTTGCAAAAATGGAGGAGAAAAGATGTGCTATTTTAGAAAAAAAATGCACTAACAATGCAGGTTCCCACTTAACTATTGTAAAGAGCCCGCCACAGTTTTTAACCTAAATCCATTAAGACCTGTGCCGGCATATGTTTCTCTCTCTCTGCTAGGATCTAATGGATTTTCTGTCATTTACTGAGGTGCCTTAGCAGGAACAAGACAAGTGGTTATGTATGCTCTGTTCTGCATGTCACTCTCCTGCATATCCATCAAGAGGCTGAAGATTCTGTTAGAAGGCACAGATGGTCCACAATTATCATACAATGAAAGTAATGCATCTAAATTTGTGTCAATGCAAAGCCGATATGTAGGTATTCTAAATGCATTAGCCGAGGTCCCTGAGAACTGACGAACAGCAGGAAGAATCAAACTGGACGAACTGTCTGCTGATTATTGATAACTTGCATCAAAACAGTGATTTCTCGCCATGTGTTCGCTCAAAACTAAAAACCTCGAGTATTCAGATCAACCAGGGGCATCGCTTGACAGTGCCATGTGCTGCTCATTAAATTATTATTTAGCCTCGGATTTTAGCACTCCTCGTGGTATCTGTGACTAAATTACTTTCTGGTGCGACCTCTTTTAACCACGTTTCTCCATCTTTGCAGACGCAGGGGGGGCGATTAAGCAGTTCAAATGAAGACTTATTTGAATTCACACGCAGTCACGTCCCCGAGCTTTCTCCTTCTGCCCAGCGCAGCATTCCTGCTTGGTCAGCTGCGAGGTGGTGGTGGTGAGCTGGCCCTTTCACCGGGGTGTCCGACCGCACTGAAAGCCAACACCGGCCGACCCCATGCTGCTTTGCATTAAGAGATGCTAATGCAGGGAGGCTGCAGTGTCTGAAATCTTGCAGCTCAGCGTGGCAGCGGGCTCTAACTGGCAGCCTCCCCAGGAAGAAGACCCTCAGAGAAAGCCGAAGGCCACGGAGAAACACATGCTTGACAATAGGACTGCAGGCTTCAGCGAGCAGCTTCATCAGGCTTAGAGAAACCATAGCTTAAGACTTCTTCGAAATGAAAACAGGACTCCCCTCACCCCGCAGAAAAAATAAATAAAAAACACTGCTGCCTTGGAGGCTACTAATGTGAATAATGATATGCTGCTGAGAGATTTCGCTTGTTCAAAATCCAGCAGAACATTTTAAGTCCCGTATGTGGGCTCTAAGACGACCTTGGGCGAATATAATCTGAAGTGATAAAAACCACCTGTTTTTCTGTGCAAAAGATCTACTCTAAACCATTTATTTGAGGCATGCGCATTTTCTGTGCTTGTTTACTGAAAATGTAAAAAGTCACATTTTCCTGCACAGTGTTGTTTTTTTATAACTGACCTGCATATCAAAGAACCCATTTTCTCCACGGTGGCTTTGAATGATCTTTTTTGCACAAGTAATTCCTGCTAAGAACACAAGATGCATGCTTAATCTGCATTTACACTGCAGAACATGAAGATTTTTATGCACACTCTTTTTTTTTTTTTTTGCATAAAACTGAATATTTCCTGTTTCATATGGTTTAGCCAAACTTAGGAATTTGCATGCTTACATAAAACTCCTAACGTCACCTCTAACTAGTTTTATCACCCTGTGCATATTAGATTCATATAGCTTCATGTCGCAGTTTCACACTGAACAACTTTCAATCAAGTCATTTCATTCCCATTCAGACTGATAGACTTATTTAGCTACATTTATTATTTGACACAAAGGAAAGAACATTATGCTGTTCACTGGAGTGAAAAGAGGTATTTTCTTTATCTAAAATAGAAGATATCCAGAATTGAATAAACAAAGTCACCGAGCTTGCTAAATACCGGGGATGAGGTGTTGAGAAATTATACAGCGTTATCTAACTCGTGATGTGGATTTCTTGAATAAAGCTTGCAGGCTCTTTCCTATTTTCTTTCAAATTGTAATTAGCTCCTCACAGATTTACTCCAATTTAACATTAAGGGATGCTAATTAATGTATTGATGCATATAAAACACCAGCAAAATAAGAGGATTAACTGGACAAAACTAAATCTTAAACTACATGCTTGTTTTGTTAAGATAATAATCTCCTGAAACAAAATCTTTAGTTTGGTGCATATTTTTTATTTCATATAGATACCGTGTTGACCCGAATATATGACCCCGATTATAAGACGACCTCCCATTTCCAAGACTAATCTTTAGAAAAAAAAAACAAAATATTTTAAAGATACTATTTTTTTATTTTGAGAGAGTAATTTAAATATTAACATAATTACAGACCTTAAAGCCATACTCAGTAGCCAGGTAAACAATGTAGCTTTTAACATTTTTTTAAGCCTCTTAACAACGTTCCAACATAGTATAGCCATAAATATATTGTGGAGATTTTAAAAAAATCCGAAAGAAATCAATAAACTAGTTGTCCCGCAGTTCTCTAAAAACGTCAGCCAATCCTATCGTTCGGACCAAACGATAGGATTGGACAATCCAGCTGTCTGTCTGCCGCATTTCCTCACTGCTTGGATTCACCAATAACCCGCCCGGACACATTTTCCATCTGAACATCCCGGAAGTGAAATGACAGAATTAGCCGGTGGTCAGTGCTTTCATTTTAAGATAAAAATACCAGAGTCCCCCCAAAAACACATTTTCAGCTAGCAGAAAACTAAAATCGTTTGGAGGTGAAAAGAGGAAAAGCTGGGGGAACATTTCTACGGCTGGAGTTAGACTCTGCAATGTTATCGTCGCAAAACGGGGTCCCATGTCCGCGGGAAGGCTGGCGTACTGATTATACCTGACGGGAGGGGTGAGTGCTCCGAGTCGTGTTTCTGTAAACTAGCTAGCGAGACCTAGCTTGTTTACCTGGCTACTGAGTATGGCTTTAAATATTTGCCTATTAATGTAATCACAAAAATCTGTAATGCATATTCTAGTGTGTGTGGGGTTCTGTCAGAAAAGACACTAGAGACTGAACAAAAAAATACCATAGTAATGCAAACTGTCAGCACGTTGCTCATGACATGGCAAATCAAAAGCCTGCATGAGACTTTTACTCAGTCCTCTGATCAGCTGTTCTCACACAGCGTCCCGTCTCCTCCCACAGAACGTCATCGCCATGATGCTCCATCTTCAGTCATTTCTCTACATGACTCCATATTTCCTGGCTGCCTGACAGCAGTTTGACGCACCTGCTGCATTGACCACCATTATCTTAAAATTAGCATCGAAACTCTGCCTCAGTTGTCTGTTAACTCACCACTTTTAATCCACTCTGCTCCGGACAGGATGAAACAAATAGTAAAGGTGGCCAGTAAAATTATGGGTATCAAATTACCTGATTTGACACAGACATTTTTAAAGAGAGTCTCACAGAGAGCTAAGGTCATCCTCCACTCCCCTCATCATCCACTGCAGGGAGAGTTTGAGCTCCTCCCATCAGGAAAAAGGTACCGGCAGCCCAAAGCGAGGACCAACAGATGGAAATACTCCTTTATAACTCAGGCCATCATTCAACTGAACTTAAAACGGGACTAGGTACGATTGTTTCAGGTCTTTTAGTCTGATGGTTTTAATTTGATTTTTATTGATTTGTGATGATATTTGCTTTTAACTCTGTTTTTTTTTAATGTTTTTAATTGCTTTTATTGTTTTTTGCTAATGTGTCTGTGATTGTGTTTCATGTTCACCTGTCTGCAAGACAAATTTCCCTACGGGGACTTCTATAATAAAGTGAAAGTGACAGTGTCAGCTTTACAAAACGCTGGCGCCCTCTGCTGCTGCAGCCCTGTAATGACCCCAAACAACTATGAGCACGCGTCACTGGTTAGACCTCTATTATAAGACGACCCCACATTTTTACATTATTTTCAATGAAAAAAAAACTTGTCCTATATTTGGGTCAATACGGTGTTTAAGGTTAGTTGGATCTCAAACATAAAAAACAAACACTATTCTTGAAAATGTATGTGTTAAAGGTTTTGATTTTGAATGGTTTTCTTTATTGCAACATGTAAAAAATTAAAACCAAGTCTAGCTGAATAATAGCAACAGGTCTAAGTTGAGAAAATGTTAATAGTGCAGGAAGTCAACATCCTTATACGATTGCAGCATATATAAGGATTCCTAAAGCCTAATGATATCCAGAATCAACTACCAGAGCTGCAGAAATTCCTTCTCTTACCCCTCACTGACAGCCCGAGGCTAAACTAAACGATCTACCAATGCAAATCACTGTCATTGTTGTGAGAAAGAAAAGTGTTGCAGTAAAGGCCATTCCCCTTCAGGCCACTGCAGGGTGACCACTGTGTAGCTTCTGAGGACCTAGCAGGGAGATTTGCTGTGGGATTAATATCTCATCCTCCAGGCGATCCGAGGAGGCAGCCGGAGCGCTTCGTATAATTAAACCCTTTGGCTAGTTAACCTAAGCTTGATCAATTACCTAAATCATTTATGTTGGTTTAGGATTACTCCACCTGAAAGCGCAAGCAGTCAAACGACACTTTGACACAGATAAATTCAGCAGGACTCGTAGGAGATCTGCTTCATAAATCATAGCTTTTTTTCTAAATCTGTCTGATTTCAATCAGAATATAGTAACAAATAAAACATAAACATCTACAACACAATTTTACACCTACGAGGAGCCAAGTGATGCTCCCTGCCAGAGCAGCTTACGCTTAAGAGCATCACACAATATTACACACTTTTACGTCTACTTAGTAAACACAGAATATTACAGTCACTAATTATTTTTGTCAACTGTCAACACCGTGTTGAGCACAAATGTCATTCTGTCAGTCTGAATAAGTGTTAAGTCAACAGCAGGAGACGCTGCATTTCACGACAAAAAATTAAAAAAAAACCTAGCTGGCACTAATTAAGGAGAAGTCTTCAAAACTTATCAAACTCAAGTGCCACGTTTGGAGTTCAAAAACAAAACTGCGGCGTGCTTCATGACACTGTTTCTAATATAGCTTCAGAGGAGCTGGGCCTCTCTGGGATAAGTGATGATACAGCAGGCTCTGAGCTGCACCTGGTAGGAAGTAACTCGTCTTCATTTCCAGCTTCCTGTGTGAGGCGCGGAGGCTGTTGTTTTCTGAAAACTCTACAGAGGGATGCTCGACGGTTCCTCCCACCGTCAAAAATTGAAACTGAAAAGAAATATCAGTGACAATTCTCTCTGGCTGAACCAAAATTGTTCATCTCTTTCAGCGAGGCTCTGAACTTCACTGACCTCGCTGAAAGAGAGTTGTGTGCATTTCCCGAGGCTACGTATCGACTCAAAGTTTCAAATCTCTCTCATGTTGCTCAGAGAAAGAAAAAGGGACATTATGTTGCCTGTAGCCAACTGCATGACCTGTAACACAACACATCCAGGAGCAGGAAAAGGCTAACCTTCAGAAAGCAACAGAAGTTTGAAAAACCAACTCACCATCAGCAGTTGCAGAGGCAGGAGCACACAGGTTCCCTGAGCCAGTTTTAACTAAGAATGAATTGGGGCCAAACTCATCCTCAGAGTCAGAGTCCTGGGCTGGCTGAGCCGCACAGTTACCTAGCAACCTTCCCTGGTTCTCATTGGCTGCAATGGAAGGGGGAGGGTATGGGAGCTGCTCAACAGGGGAGGAGGAGGAGGATGAACAATGCAGCGGAGGACCTGTGGACCACAAACAGAGACAACACATGGGGGGGAAATGAAACACCCAAACACAGGCAACATCACACAGAAACACAACACACACACACACACACACAAGACTTAACTCTGACACTTCAAAAACAAACAGGGACACATCTGCCTTTGTCTCCGCCACCTCACCCCAGCTGGGAAGAACAATACAAACAACCAAAACGACTTTGAGAATGAACAGAGACGACATGCGCCCGGCACTCCTTTAGAAAAATAAAAACAACAAAACACCTTTTTGGGATGTCTGTTGCAGACGAAAGAGAAGAGGGTTCAATGTGAAATGAGAAAAGAAGAGAGAAATAAGACAAGAGTTCAATCATATTTGTAATAAAAGTTCTCGTTTTTCTCTGATTTTTATTTTAACTTAAAAGAAAAAAATAATGTATACTCAGCGTTCTCTGAGACACTAGTGGATATAAGCCCACACTGTGCAGCATATGTATGAATAATACACTTGTTCGCACCCCCTTCTGTGGAAACGTATAAAACCCCTGCCATTCAGGAAAATGACTCCGACATGAACGCCTCCTCTACAGCGTCCTGCTCCATTTTTCTACTCCTCAGTTTAAAAAACCCCAACACTTATCAAACTGACCATCCAATTTAAAAGCAGATTATAAATCATTTACAGTCATGATTACCAATGTCTTCCCTATGCCTTCATTTTCACCCTTTTCAGGGCTTATTGGCTCCAGCCTCCTGCTGTTAGTGAATGTTAAATCTCCTCATAGAGCTCCTATTAATGTGTGATTAACTTGTGATGCAGCTCTGCAGCACGCTGGAAATGACTCTACTTAAGTAACACCACTGCAGCGCACAAAACCATTAGTTTGGCGCTCGCCTGCATCTTCCCATCAGTCCTTCACTCTTGATGTTGAAATTCCTGCTGACCTGACTGTCATTCATCAGAAGTGATGAATTTCCTCTCCTCCTGTAATGATCCCTGAAGAGTATTAAAACACGACTCACTGACTTGCATCTAATTAGGCAGCAATTAGTGATATTACCATATCAGCCCGAGCCTTACACAAGCAGTAAATGTCCACCGCTGCACCGAGTCACAGTTTGTGCTTTGTATAAACTTCACACCAGACACTTCATTTCTTTTCCCAGTGTGTCTAATGCTCGTGCATTAACGGGCGCAGAGACACAGTGGCCCCGCTGAGGGTTAATGACCATCACACTGCTGCTGAATGTAAAGTAATGTATAGCCAAGGAGGGAGCGGCTCTTAGAATAGACATTTTTTTTAAACCTTCGTTTTCTCAAATACACGTCATTAGAGTGTGTCCAAACAACAACAGTGAGCTGAATCTACTTGATCAGCTGGCGTCTGCCACTTTAAGAGACTCAAAACAAGACAGAAATTCTTCACATGCAAGACAAAGAAGAGCTGTGTCCACCTTTTTTTTTCCTCCCTCAAAGAGAGAATTCATTAATGAGACAAAAAATGATTAAAGCCCACTAAAAATGGTCAAAGTCATAACCTAAATTAGGTCAAGGTAGTTATGTCCAGCAGCCATTAGTCTCACACACAAAGGCTTCACTGTCTCACTGAGTTTAATTAATGCTGCCTGGGGCCGTTCATGCCCAAACCACGTGCACCTAAAGCCAGAGACAATTCCTGTGCAGGCGAGAGAGGCTCCAGCTTGAGATAGGCGGAGAAGTTCCTCGAGCTGCCAGAGTTGATTTCTTTTGCCTTCATTCACTATATTACAGCTGCAAAATAGGAACCTTTACTTAAAAGCTTTTGGACCGTGCGCGACAGTTTTGGGAAGAGCCACTTACTGGCTGGTTTGGCCTGAGTGCAAACACAGTTCTCCTCCCACCGTGTTCAGGGTCTTAATCAGCTCATTAGCCACTCTATTGAAACAACAGATAAATAAATCTGTGACAGCCTAATAAACATAATGAGTATTTAGTGGGTTTTTTCCTAAAGACAATGCAGAGGTTTCATATTATTTTAATTCATCATTTTACCATTCAGAATACTAATTATCTCAGATTTAAACAATTATGAATTCATACATGAGTGCTTATCATATCTAAAAATCCAATGAATGTTCTCATTTTGTACGTTTTAGTAAGCGCGTCGTCATAAAAGCTCCGATTTTAAAAGAAATTTAAAGGTGAGAAAATGGGTCAATTTTGTAATTTTTTCTAATAAAAAAAATTGCCTGGAAATTTACTGAAAAATAGAAAAAAAAACCCCTGTGTTTATAATGAATGTATTTGGGACAAATCTTCAGGTTAACAACTCTTTTTTTAATGTTATAACACAAAAAGTAATAATCAACCAAAATCAGTTTTTTTCATTTATTATTGAGATCAGTCAGTCATTAATAAGATGTGTTTTTAGGAAACTGAATTATTGTGTATTTAAATTTTTAAAAAGCTGTTAGGGGTATATGATCAAAACTGACTTGTGATCAGTTAAATCAAGATATAAAATAAAAGTTATTGACCTTTATTTAACCAGGAAATGTCCCATTGAGTTTTAGAAACTCTTTTTCAAGGGAGTCCTGGATAACCACCAATAGTGTGATGTGTGGGGGAAACCGGAGTACCCGAAAAAACCTACGAGAACACGATAATTCCATACAGAAAAGTCACTGCCGGGATTTGAACCTGCAACCTTCTTGCTGCGAGGCAACAGTGCTAACTGCGCCAGCATACAGCCCTGAAGTAAACCTATATTCATTAAAAAAACTGAAAAATAAATGTTGATTGTTCATAATTTTATTACCGTTTAAAATAAAATAAAAAAACAACAAATCTTATAGTTAACAACTCCAATTTCTTTTTCTAGGAAAGTGTAAAGGTTAATGTTGAACCGCATCTATAATTGCATATAAGTTAAATAATTTATGACAGAAAAAGCAAGAAAATATGAAAAAAATTATGGAAAAAAGGCTTCAAACCAATAACATAAAGACTAGGCTTAGGCAGTATCCAAATTTTAAAATTTTCTCCAAATTTTTATATCATCAAACTTCCTCCACATTTTCCCGTGGTCTACGGTATTACCGTGACTAGAGTTGGACTGGGACCATAATTCAGCCCGGGCATTTTTGGTCATGGCTCTCACCATGAGCACTTACAGCTGATGTTCGGTTCGTACGACTACATTGTCCCGAGGGGAGGGATATCCCGCTGTTGACTGAAGCGCTGTAAGCGTGCACACTGTATGAGTTTGTGCCACAACAAGGAAACACAGATTAAAACAAGCCGCTCAGATCACGTGCTGCGCTACCGGCCCGTCCTGGTCTGGACTGGTCCAAAGTTACCATCGGCTCACCACCAGTCCAGTTCTGACCGTGCATTTTTTACTTTTTTTAAAATTCATTTTTGTGCATTTTTTTCATGATGTATTGAAAAGAGACCAAAAAAGTATTAATACTTTGATATTAAAAACAGAGGAATAAAATATATTTGAACAACAATGTTTTAAAAAGGTACAACCTAAAGAACTAATACAGGGTTCCTGCGGGGTCTTAAAAAGTCTTAAAAGCATTGAATGTATGAATTTGGAAATAATACCTTAAAAAGACTTGAAAAAGTCTTGAATTTTGATATCTGGGTCTTAAAATGTGTGCTGTATGTAACTTCTCCGTATCGCATTTCACCTCAAAGGTTTTATTTGTCAACCACGATTATTCTGATTAAAGAACTTGTCATAATTTGCACATTCCACATTTCTTTTAAAAATAAATGAACATATGTTCAAGAATTTTTGTTTTTCCTTGTCGGTAGGTCAGTGAAATGGGTATTAAATTTTTTTTATATAAATGGTCTTAAAAAGACTTAAATTTGACTCGGAGAAACCTGTAGGAACCCTGTAATAAGTGACTGTGACAACAACCTATACCTAAAACACCTGAGCTGAACCAAACTGACTTTATCTGCTGAAATGACATTTAGGACCACCATCCTGTGACGATACAGTTACTGCAAACCAAATCAAACAGAACGACCTACAGAGCGTCCTACTAGTGGGGGAGTTGATGCCTGTAGCTGTAGTTTGATTCCCGTCAGTTGGATCAATACTGGGTCTCTTTCACTTCAATATAATGTTTTTGTTCTGTTTCTGTCGGAAAGGTCGAAAGATATCTTTGCATTCATATTTTAGTGGGAAATGTGGTATCTCATTTTTATATATTTTTTATTAGTTCATACTTTGTTTTGATAGTTTAAAGTGCTGTTAATCAATACCTCTCCTGTCTTTCTGAAGGTTGTTTAAAGTTTGTTTTTGATTTATGTTCCTGTCCAGTCCTCGTACCTTAGAATGACAGCATGTTGTGCAGTCTTCCAAAAAAATGAGAAAAAATTAGGCCTGAAGAAGAAGTGCCAGAACCTAAAAAACTACCTACAGCAGACGAGCGGTGTCTGAAAGTCAAGTCTTTACAGAAATAGAAAAAAAATCCTGCAAAGCCCTGAATCTGTTTCATCCTTCAGTTAACCATCTACTGTATGCCAAGTTTTCAGCTAAAAGCTCTTCGGGAATCACCTTGTTGGAACTAAAGTATTATTTTCTGTCTGTCAAACTGTGTTGTCTGGAATGTTCTAAAGATTCGACTAAAGGAATGATGTCTTTGTGACAGAAAACAAGCGCCAAAAGATCAAATTTAAAATAAAACAAGTTCCGTGAAGTCGTCTGTTCTACTCTGTCTCATCTTTTGAGTTTAGAAATCATTTTATGCCTGAATGAGTCATAGCTAGGTCAGAGTTTAGTGACTTAACAACAAAAAATCCACCCATCCATCCATTTTCTGATCCGCTTCATCTAGTGAGGGTCGCGGGGAGCTGGTATCTAACTCCAGTGAGAGGCGGGGGACACATTGGACAGGTCACCGGTCCATCCCCGGGACACACAGAGACAAACCAAACATACAACCATTCCCACACTTTTATCCTTGGATGAGAAAAGGTTGTTTTTTGATTTTATAACATTTTTTTCCCAAAGCATTAAAACCAACAACAGATTATAAATTTAAAAGCTGCTTTACGGGTTTTCTGTATTTCGCCTTTGGGTGTTTTCAGAAGCAATGTAATAAGTGGAGACAGTTTTGTTGTTTACAATGTACACAGCTATTATAACTACAGTCAGTGTGATGCAGAGTCACACAATACACTCTGATCCTAATCATAATTATCAAGTTTGTGCACAAACAAAAAGCTGGATTAGTCATTATAATATGAATATACATGCAAATTCTGTCTATAAAATTAGCTGCAATTGAGGGGGTGGAAAAAAGTGAACGTTAAATAAGGTAAATAGAAATTAAAATTTCGAATAAGGATGCAATCAAGGGAAAAGGAGCTCAAATACGAAGAGTCAACATCTTTCTCCTGGAGGGACCTCGTTTTTAATTCTCACTGTTTCTTTTTGTTTGCCTCCACACCTAACAAATCTGTCTGATTTGATCACTAACTGATATAAAGCAACACATATAGGAGACAAAAGTTGTCACTCTTCACACGAGCGACATGATAAATACAATCTGTGACGGTCTTAGCTAAATAAGCTGCACACCCACGACACGGGGAGGGGGTGAGGCAGCGGTGTGACGCCACGTTGACAACAAGAATTAGGTTTAGTCAAGGACTACCGCTGCAGGCAGCGTCTTTACAAAACGCTGGATTTGTGAATAATAAATAAATAAATAAACATCCTAGAGCTCGCCCTGGTTCATCAAGTGATGACAAAAAAAAACCCAAACTTCACAGCACACAGAGGTGTGACTCAGAGCTGCACCCAACCTGCGGTGGCATCAAAAAGTATTGGATTTCTATTTCACTGTGTTGAAGATTAATGTCCATCTGCATGAATTTAACCTAATCTTGATCCTATTGTGTGTGTGTTCCAGTATTTTAGGATTACAATCTGAAAATAAAATAGAAATTACAGTGTGTTAACAAATTGACTCGGACAGCTGCGTGGTAACATCTGAACAGGGACGTGTGAAAGGTTGGCAGTTTGTCATCGCTGGATCAGTTAAACGTTGTGTAATTTGCTCCCAGCGTCTATTCTGTTACCCGGCGTGGGCGGAGAAGGATGCACTCTGGGAAGTGATGACATGCTTTTGTCATATTTTCAACTGTTGACTCTGATGGATCTCTACTATAGTCACAGTCAAACTCTAAATATCTCCACACATCCTGTTGTATTTAAGTGTTTTTAGTGTTGAATTATGGGGGCTTGTACAAGTAAAGCAAAAACCTATATTTTCCTATTAGCTGATCTGACATCCTCGTAATATACCCTATACTTTTCTTAGGAGTCTAGGAATACGGAAGCGTGTTGCGTTCGCCTGAAAAAAAAAAAAAAGAAAAAAAAAGCTCTGTTTTTCCAAATTAACAAGATAACTTTTACAAAAATAAATGAAAACGGCTCAGTTTTTCTGAATTAACGAGATAATAATAGCCTTAAGAATCTCTCTGCATGTTCTGTGGCAAGGCTAAAGGTGTCCCGTTTGTTGAGTTTAATTCACTTTAACTTGTTTATGGATTGCGAAACTGGAAAATAATCTTGTCTATGAACTATGTAGATGGGATTATTATTAGTTTGTCGATCTGACACCTGAGCAGACACCAATTGCGCCCGTTCAGACGCAAATCACCGAATGTTTTGGACGTGGCTGTGTGTTTCTCCAGGATCAGTTGAATAAATATGGGATGCTGCAAATTTAAAGGTTGATGCATTTGAAAGGCATTCAGGCTGACTATGTGGTGAGTCACACAGGAAACAATCGGAGTAACATAGACCCTAGCGGAGTGCAGCTGAAACTCACAGCTGAACTCCAGACCGCAAGGTAGAAGGTAGCACTTTAGGCTATTATTATCTCGTTAATTCAGAAAAAGAGTACATTTATTTTGTAAAAGTTATCTAATTAATTCAGAAAAACAACCGTTTTTATTTCTTTTGTAAAAGTTATCTCGTTAATTTGGAAAAACAGAGCTTTTTTATTTTTTTCGGGTGAACGCAATACGCTTCCGTATAAGAAAATGTTCAGAATGATTCATAATAAATCAGAAGTAGTCCTAAAATTAAATTAGGCTCAGGGTAAAAACTTAATGAGTTTTCTTGCTGTTTAAATTAAACTATTATATTTTTTTGCTAGCGCTGTATATTATTCTTTTTAAAAAGAAGCTGTTAAAATTATAATTAGCCTTTGATGCAAAAGCAAAACCAATTTATTAGTAAATTTTGCAAACTACCAGGTAGCCTTATAATCAATTTATACACTTTTAAATTGCTTCAGCAACATTTATTCGTATAATTAAAAGTCGGATTTTGTTAGAATATATTATTTTTAAACGCTGGGTTTTGTTTTATTTGCAGATTTCATATTTTTGGGTAAAAACTAAATGAGAAAATCCATTTTTAGTTTTATTTTCTTATGACATGCTGAGTTTGAGCACTGAGGTTAAACAAAGTCTGTGAGCTTTACCTGCCTTTGCCTTCAACAGAGTTTCACATTATGTTAAAAAAGGTGCTGTTAAAGGTTGTGCTTGTGTCACTGACAGTTTTAGAAATTCAGCACCTTTGAGTGAAATCATGATCTGCATCAGTGCGTAAAGGTGTCTACAGAGGTGAGATCTCAGCTGTATTATGAACTACAGACAATCTGCTGCTTGAGTTTCTGCTTTCAAAAAAATCAGACATTTAGTTTTGTGCTTTCGCCCCCATCTGTTGGTGTCGAATTTTGATACTGATACACTTTTTTGTTCCACCCAATTTGAAATAATCAAACGCATAAAAAATACAGGAGAGACCAAGTCGCATTAGGTGATGCGCTGCCCACTATAGAGGGCGTTTACAGCAGCTGATACACCCTCTTTCATTCAGGCTGATAGATTGAGCAACCTCAAAGCCCAACAAGACAGAGGAAAACTTGTTCCAAGACTGTGAAGATCATGAACTCTGACCCTTGACCTTCCCCCTGCAGGTCGTTACTACAATATGATTTTAACAATGACTTTAAGCTGTTTTTTAATTTTTGTCTGGTTTATTTGTGTTTGTATTTATATGCTTGTGGATGATGATAAATGAATCTAAATCTGAATATGTGCATATTGGTTAATATTAAAGCAGCTAGGAGGAGTATTTTTCTATGTAAGAAAGTTTTCTAAATGTTTTAAATTATATTTCAGGTCTAAACTATGATCTATGGGTAGAGTTCAACAACATCTGTTATTCTTCGGAAGACCCTTCTCCCTCCTAGAGACACCTTTGCATTTTTTCTGACCGGCAAACTTTTTCAGCTACTTCAACAGAAGTAGTCCAATGCATTTCCTAAATGAAAATGTATGGATTCATTTTCATAGGAAATTATGCTTGTTTATATTAATATTATTGACTTATTTGATATTTGGCTGGTAGTTTTTTGTTGTTGTTGTTGTTATGATTGACAAAAAATAAAATCTAAAATGATGCTATTAAATCAATTGAAGTTATAGTATTATTAATAAATTTACCTAAAATAGCTCTAAAATATATTTAACTCAATTTGACTCATCTACTCTGAACAACTCCTCAATACGGTGATTTAATTCTTAATTTATGAAATTAATGATTTCACTCTGCTTTGTATGTAATGGTTAAAAGCTTTAGCTAACATTTTTTTGACTAAAGAATACTTGATAGGTGATCTAATCTGTATTTTTAATCAATAAATGAGTCAGTGTTATTGCCCAGTATCACAGTATGAAGTCATTTTCAGGACATGTTGGTATTTTTTCATGGTTTTAATGACAAATCAAGCAATTAAGTACCAGAATATCATTTTCCAAAAGCACATTTCCACTGGAAATCTTATTTTCCATTAATATTGCTCAATGTTAATAGCAAGAGCGTGCACACTGACTCCCCCACCCAACACTACGCTACACAATGCAAAAATCCAGACACAGAAAACACAAGCAGAGGTCGAGGAAAATTAGCTTTTATGAGTCTGCATTGGGAAATTGATAAATATTTCTCTGTCTGTGCTGTTTACCTGCTAGAAATCAATATCATATAACAGACTGAACATAATGTATGATTGAAAACAAATTGCATATACTCATAAATTCTTTTTTTTATAGACAGCTCTGACCATTACTGAGAAAATGGAAATGATATTTTCATGTAATAAAAAAGTATATTACCACAGAAGGCACAGTTCCATTTAAGCCTGACCTAGTGTGATTCTATCAGCACTTTAAAACTCTGCATCCATTACTTACAGCGCAACTATGCACTTACACGAACGCCAAATTAGAAATGCATGGCAACAATACGTCCAGAAAACAAGCAAAAATAATCTATATTGTTCTACTTTTGCAGAAGGATGCCGGAAAATGAATTAAATTAAAAGCTGTCACACTTTATGAAAATGTGTTCGAAGGCCAAAAAGCCCACAGAGATCAAAGATGCTCCCTTCACTCTTCTTTAATAGAGATGCACTGTCTCAGTCATAATCGATTCATCTGCATAGAAGGAGGAGGAAAACTTCCAACCAAGATGAAAAAACGCAGTCAGCAGCACCCACCATAATAGAAACAGCCAGTGGCATTCCAGGGTTTCACCTAGGAAGATGAAAAGCATCCCAGAGCGGCTCAGATTGGAGGTGGTGTTTCTTCTCTAAGGGACTGTTTTAACAGACTCCCTCCTCATCCTCCACCCAGACCCCTCCCTGCCTCATCCAGCTCACTCACGCTGCTGCTCGGCATTTAGAGAACCGTGTGCTCAGGAATACAGCCAGAAGATACCATCTGGTTCAACTTTTCTGTGACAAAAACAAGGAATGGATCCGACTGGAAATGTAAATTGGAAGTCCTAGATGACCTTAATGGAAATTTCCTCTGTTGGAAGAGGGGCTTCACTTTACCTCATGTAACAGGCTCAATCTGGCAGCGGCAACGTTTCTACATTTAGGGATTGTCCACAAACCAAATAGTAATTAGTACAGGTCCAATTCAAATGGATGACTGAGTCAACACCACGGCTGCAGCAGAACAATAATAATGGCATTGCTGAGATCACACGGAACAATAAAAAAACATGAGAGCAAATAAATGGAGAGCCAGGGTCATGCTTTCTTCTCCATTTAGCTGAAATACGCACAGCTTGAAGGCTTTAAAATAAACCACATACTTTATTAATGCAATGATTGCTGTTTCTGACTTCCTCTTTCATGCAGGCTAATTAGTGGTGTGAGGAAAAAGTCTCCCTCTAAAATTAGCTCTAAGCTATACCACTTATTAAATGTTCGGTCAATATGATATGCCAAAAATTACACATAAGGAAGGCATCGGATTACCTGTCGAACACTGCCAAACGGCCTCTGGTGCAGACCGTCTCTGAAGTTTGGTTTTTAATCAATGGGTTTTTTAATTATTGCCAAAATGTTATAAAACTGACGTTGAGACAAAGAAGAGAATGATTAAACAGAAAACTCATAACAGACTGGAAGACTCTCCTTCGGTTTTTAGTTCCTCTCAGGTTCTTGAGGGCAAATCCTTCTGGTTTTAGTTTCCTGGTTACAGGAGTGGATGATCCTCAGAATAGATTTTGTGGTGTGTGTTTGGTGCAGCTCATGTTGTTATTGCTATGATATTTTGTTTGTTTGTTCTCTGATGTAGATTTCACATTATCCTCAGGAATTATGCAGATAAATAGGGCTGCCACTAATCATAATTTTGATAGCCAACTAATCATCGATTATTTTTGCGATTATTTGATTAATCAGATGTGTACGTTGGACGTAACAAATGGCTAATCGTACCAGCACGCAGCTGCTCTTATATAACCATCATTAGCTTGAAGTGTTAAAGGTATGTGCTAAAAAAAAAAATAAAGACAGGAGGATAGTTTATTAAATTTTTAATGAAATTTGCTGCTTATAGAAACAAACAAATCTTTACCTGTAACATAAAGTGCTACATTTCTAAGTGTTCAAAACTGCAGTTTGCATCATGGAGCTGCAGCACGGAGCTTTGCTAGACCCAGAGCACGAAGCTCCACCGGACCCGGAGCACGAAGCTCCACCAGACCCTGAGCACGAAGCTCCACCGGACCCGGAGCACGAAGCTCCACCAGACCCACAGCACGAAGCTCCACCAGACCCGGAGCACGAAGCTCCACCAGACCCGGAGCACAAAGCTCCACCAGACCCGGAGCACGAAGCTCCACCGGACCCGGAGCACGAAGCTCCACCAGACTCACAGCACGAAGCTCCACCAGACCCGGAGCACGAAGCTCCACCAGACCCGGAGCACGAAGCTCCACCGGTGTAAGACCGGTCCGGTGTTCATCTGTCTTCAGCAAAGTACGAAACAAACAACTAATACAAAATGAAACTAAAACTGAAATACCAATAAAAAGTTACTTCAATGAACGTCGATTTCATAAAATAAATTTCCGCCGCAGTTTGACGTCTTTTTGAGTGATTTGGTGACGGAGCTGAAGCAGCTGATATCACAGAGCTATCGGCTGCTGCTAACTGTGTTAGCTTAAGTTAGCACACGCAGCAGGACGGTAAACACTAGATGTTGGAGCTATTTGCTACCACTATACGTCTGTTTAAAGCCAAACTAACCCCAAATAGGCGATGTTGTGTTTTTTGGCAACTATTTTCCCTATTTTGGGAATTTTAAATTCTAATTTGGTAAATCCAGCCATGTGTGTTTACATTGCTCCGCCCGCAAATATGTCAACAGTCACCTGCACGAATAAATCGCCCATCGTCGATTTTTGGACTGACGATGGACGAATGGAAAAAAGTTACACATCGCCCAACCCTATTTTTAACTCATAATTCCTGTTTTTTTCAACCTCTCCCTGCTTGAACACAGCTGATTTCTTTGAATGAGTGATGAACCGCTCCAGTAGAAAGCAATGAAGGCTGAGGAGACATTTCAACAGTTAGATTTAGGGGTTTCTGAGCAAAGACAATGCTAATGTTTTGACGACAGTGATTTAAAATGAACACTAGGGGGTGCTAAAAACAAGCCAAAACCACATAGTATGCCTTTAACTAACTGACTAACTAACTAGTGAGGGAACATCATGAATTAGCCTAAAACCAGTATCTCACCAACTACTTCGAGGTGCAAAAAAAAAAGAAAGATGTAAAACTTTAGTTTGAATGGCTCTGAACTGGTCTGTTTGACACTTCAGCATGACGTTTTATGTATGGCTGAATCACATGGAACATGACATAATTTAACACAAATTGTGCAAACCTTCACTGAAAAAAGAAAACAGGGGTCTAACGTAAGAAAATTGAAGTAATCGGTCACAAGTAATTTAATTATAGGTTTATCCAAGTTAATCTTTTTAGTTTACTTTGAACAAACTTAATAAATTAACTTTGAAAGAACGTAATTTAATTACATGTGACCGATTACTTCAATTTTTTTACCTTAGACACCTGTTTTCTTTTTTCAGTGTTCTTGCTGCAATTTAGTTAGAATGTGTCATAATTATTTCTCACCTTAATTTAATTAGCAATTTGCCACAAACCCTTCAATTAAATTCACATTTCTCACATTCTGACTCATAAAGGCTGAACTGAGAAAAGTTCCTGATACCGGTGACAACTGTAACTGTAAATTAAATAACGTAATGGAATTATGACCCTTCTGAATGTTTCAGCACATTTTGAAAACTATCTCATAAAAGCCTGTAGAATATGGACCCAAATGCACTCATGGACATGAAAAAACTGAAATAGCAAAAGATCATAAAATAAAAAGGTGATGAGACAGAACAAAACTTACTAAAGAAAGGAGGTTGAAGGATAATGTAGGAAAGGTAAAAGAAATGAGAGAAGCTGAGCTAATTATTTAGACGTGTTTGGGGCTGATAGACTGAAGGAATCAATGAACAGGTAATGCAATAAAAATCAACTGACCACAGAAGAAAAACTAAAGAAATCCTAACCATGAAAAATGACAATACTGAACTGAAACTATGGAAACCAAACAAGTGCAAAATGCAAGGATAACTAAGAAAGCAAAACAAAAACATTAAGATTAACAAAGTGATATGCATAAAAAACAAAAGTATAAGAAGTATATTTAAGAATGCCACTTGTAACTGGTCCCCAACAGTCGCACTTAGGCGAGACACTGGCTGTACCCCTTTAATGTAGCCAGTTGTGGATTTGTTTTAAATAAATACCTATGCGATGACTTACAGATATACCATACCTCTACTCTCTTTATGAAGACCAGTCTATAACTTTCTGCTCTTTACTGCACAAGTGATTCAAATATATACGTTAGTGATGAAGCAACTTTCTTCATAAACCCCATTTAAGCATCCCTCAGGCGTTCTTTGTTCCAAGATGAAAAGTAAAGGTTCCAATCTCCTCTCATCTCGCTGTTAACAACGTCCTGCAGGCATGTGACTGCTGCTTTTAGGAATCTCCAGGTCTGCACAAGTGTTCGTAAGTAGCATTGTAACAAGATCTCTTCCCTAACTGCACAGAAAGTGTGGCGTAAAAAACAGGCTTATGAACGCATCCACACCCATCCGCCGAGTCCTGTGCAGAGGATTTTTAGACTTCAAAGACAGGCGCGTGGTAATCTGCTTTAAATGGCTGTTTCTGGGCCTCTATCATAGCTCGATCATCAACTGAGCCGACTTAAACCATGGCTGAAAAAACAATGCTAATAGTGGATAATTATCAGCTTTTACTCCGTCTGCACTGGCTGCTCCATTCCCTCTCACATCACACACAGAGGCTGGTGAATAAACACAATGGCATGAATAAATAATGACCCCACAATCCTCTTAAGATCCCCAAATGGTGAGGGGGGGAGAAAAAAAAGACAAAAGTTTACTTTTGGTGTTTGAGAGTAAGCGGTGCCTGAAATTATGAGCAACTCATTAGGGCTACATGTGGCTTGCCTGGGGCCTTGCTGAACAAAGATGGCACTATCCCCACCCCGTCTTTCCTCAGTGCATTCTGGGCCTGGCCTAGTAAAATTTCAGAGCATACCCTTAAGAAAAAGCTGCAATCACAATAAAAGACAGTAAAGAGCTTATGTGTCGCCTGAAAAACCCCAAAACTTCTGCAGCTCTAAAACTTTCTTATGGAATAAAATGTTTAACGCCACACATGTTTTATGTAAATTCTTTTTGTCTTAATTGCAGCGTATAACCGTCGTAGCTACGGACGCGTGTGCTTCGAATTAAAAAGCACCCACATCAGTGAAAATATTACTTTCTCCTCTTATCACGCTCTCTGGATAGCTTACATAAAAACCCACAGTTTTTCATTTCAGGCACTTTCAGTCAGTGTTGGAGGAATTGATTTGTGTGTGCCTGCAGCTCCCACTGAGTGCAAGACAGTTCAAAAGGCTATCTAAAATACATGCTGTCAGGAGGCCTGTGTTTCTAAGCACTTAGAAAGTTTATGGCAGAGTAAATCTACTGATACTGAGAATCTGAGATAAGGCTGATAAGTTTTGTTAAAAATGTGAGAAATAAAGAAAATGTATAATCCTCTTTTACCAATAACAAAGTGAATCCTGATGCTGCTCCTTACAGATGCATTAAAAAAAATTCAACTATAAAGTTTAAAGTGACCAAAAAAAAAGAAACATTTTTTTAAAGTGCACAAAGTGAGCAGACCTTTTATGAAGCATAAATATGTTGGCTTTGGTGAGAATGAAATACATTTTATTCCAACTGTCTACTGAGGTAATGAATAGTAATGAAGCTGGCCGGGGTAGACGGAGATCTGGTGACATGAAACGAGCTACAACATAAAAAAAAAAACTGTGATTCTCTTTTAAAACCTTGCCAAAGCAGTAATGAATCAATCTAATAATTAAAACATAATTGAATGTCTTTCCCATCGCAGAAAACTAAATAATTCACAATAATACAAATATTCTGCAACATACAGCCTTTTTAATTCTAGTTTAAAATCAGATTTAAGTCAGGTCATGAAGATGAGATGAATGTGATTACTGAGCATGTAATATAATAAACAGTTACTCCAGGATTTCTCTGTAATTTTTTGTGATTGTTGCAGACTAAAAAGCCTGATTTCACGACAACTTTTGTCAAAAGATGCAATATGTTCTTTTGCGTTTTTGTTTAATTTTGTCAATAATCAGTTGAAATTTGTTTTTAAAAATCCATTAAACATGTCAAATTATGAAATTCTAACATTTTTATTGTAATAAGTACACTGGAAGAACACTTGACCATCCAGCAGAACATTCAAGCTTTGACTTTTTGCTTGAACAAAAAAAAAGAACAGCTCCAGGTTCACAGAATTTCGGAGTACAAAAACTAAAGTGTTTCTTGTCTGAGCATTATAAATCAATAAATGTTTCATGGTACCTACATTTGTTTACATTCATTTGAATACAAAAATAAATAAAAATCCTGCAGACAAAAGAATTTAAAGTGCACAAATCAGGTGCAAAAGGCACCTTCAAAAAGGCATGCTTAAAAATTGTTTCAGTTTGAAAATATAAATTCCCTTCCTTTAAAATGATTCTATAGTCTGTAAGATTGGCTTTATACAATGTGTGTGCATCATATTTTAACATTTTAATTAGTGGTGACACTCGATTAAAAACACACCAAATTTTAGACTTTGTATTTATTTAATTGCAATTAATTACATTTTAAACTAGAAAATTTGCCCTAAAAACACTAAACAGGAAGTGTACGTGATGACGTACTTAAAAAAAACAACAAGAAAATGCGTCATGATTGGTCAAATTTGCGTTAAAGTTGCGCTGATTGGATAAAATTGCAAGATGTGCAAAACTTGCGAGGATTGGCTGAATTTGCGTTAATAGTTGCGATCGCAACATCGCGAAATCCTGGAGGGACTGAATAAATACGCTTTAGAGATGAGATGGGAGAAGATGCTATTAGTTAAAGAGCATATTTTAAGTTAGACACTCCCTTAAACAAATGTTTAGAGAAATATAATAGAAACTTTTTCTGAATAAAAATTTACACAAATTCAGCTTATTTAGGCTCTTGGATTCGTTTTTGTGAGAATTGTCAATTTTTTCACCAAACCGGAAGTGACGACAGTTCAGGGAGACCGTTCGTTCTCTATATAGAAAACTGATCCACTTATCACTACTTGTGATGAGCAAAACAAACCCCCAGAGTGCCGTTATTTTATTACTTTATTACTATAGTGAGCAGTTATTAAGATAAAAAAAAAAAAAAAAAAGATAAAAACAATCCGTCCTGTAAGGCTGTACCCTGTCGGTCCAGCTGTAGACCGTGACCCACCTCCTCACTCGGGTCTGGGTAAAATACCAGCGTTTAGCACCAGGTTTGATCATCAGAGCTCCAAACATTGAGCTGCGTTCAGGTGGATTGTTAAGAAATGAAAGAGTTTATAAAAAGTTTCACAGGATACAGCTAAACGGTTCGAGGCTGACCGAAACAGTGTCGGGTCAGGCTGGAAACCCCGCCGTGAATCCCCTCTTGGTAGCCCCACTGGGAACAGGAAGCCCCTCTGGAGAGCATCGCGGCATGGATTTACTGTACCCCACCAGCCAGGTGAGGGTCAGACACCTGAAGGAAATGCTCTCATGAAATCGCGGACCGGTACCGGATTACGACCCACCACGAACCGTACCAAACCTGGCATGGAAACGAGACTCAAGTCTCCCCGTTAGCTCCTGTTAGCTGCTGCATGCTAACAGCGGTTAGCTCCTGTTAGCTGCTGCGTGCTAACAGCGGTTCCGGTGAATGGATCGAAGTAACGGCGCCTGTTTAGAGTCACACTGAATGTTTTTCGTCGGTATGTGGGACTCCATCACATCCAGTCCTGGACTAGACCAGGACCACCGGGGTTTTTCGTCTCCAAACAGAAGTCACCGTACCGGTAAGGAAGCCGTCCCGTTGTTGACTCAGTGTCCTGACAGACTGGCGATTGGCATTCATAAACATAATAATTTAGCATTTTTTATTAAAATGAATACACACCGACTCGATTAAAGAGCGCTCTAACCTAAAACTAACAACTCATCGCCGACAGCGAGCAGGCAGCTGGCAGACTAGAGCGGTGCCAGTCTGAGATGTTAAAGTAGTTTAGCTTTAAAAAATCTAACACAATGATTAAAACAAGCATCTGTTACACAAACTCCACACAACAAAGGGCTCAAATGATCATATTTATGGGATTATTGATCGTACAGAGTGTTAAATTATCCTACAAATACTTTATTTATCTACATCTGACAACACTGTAAGCAGCGCCACCTAGCTAGGAGCTCCCTTAGCTGACGTCACAGGTCCACATATGAAAAAAAAAGCGTTTTTAGAAGCTTTGCAAAAAGGGGCACTTTGGACTAGAAAAATGGTTTAAAAAATGTATTGTAAAACAAAATACCCTCAATAAACATTTCAAATAGTATTTTTGGACAGAGTTTTATCAGAATAATAAAAAAAAAAGAACTTAATATATGCTCTTTAACTTCTTCAGCCAACGCTCATTCACTGCCTGTGGAACGGATGTGGTCCGGGTTTCGTACGGCTTCCTCTAAGACAAACAACCATTGAGTCCAAACAGAGCATTCACACCGGCTCCGGTGCAGCTCCGGTACGGATGCAGAGCTCCGTTAACTTTCCGAATCAAGTCTATTTTTTCCACATCCGGCTTTTTGTGAAGTTAAAGAATTTGCATGTGCCAGACAGGAAGTGAGACGCGAACCAGGGACGTGCATCCGATATATTTAAAAATAAAACATTTAGCTACGTAGCAAAAGTGAACAGGATTTAGATATTTAAAAGACAAAGACACAACATAAAACTTAATTATATTATGTTTATGTATTTAGCAGAAGCTTTTATCCAAAGTGACTTACAAATGATATTGTAACCAAGAATTGACTTTGAGGCTAACAAACAACTAACCCTGACATTAACACTAACAAACTACTTAGATGGTTGGACACTAGTCTCTAAGGTGAGGGAAAAAAGAACACAGGATAGAGTGAAGTGCATGTAGAGAGTACAGAGGAGTAGTGAAGGTAGGAGCTAGTCTAGAAGAAGTTCTGGGGTCTTCAGGAGTTTCTTGAAGATGGACAGGGACCCTGTTCTGGTAGCTCTGTAGGTCATTCCACCGCCGTGGAACGACACATGAGAAGAGTCTGGACTGTCCTGAGCACAGGCACAGCTAGCTGACAGTATAACATAATCAAATTTTAAAAATGCATCAAACACAACACAGTCACACAGTACATATATTCACCAACAATAAAAAACTAATCCGTTAACTTTTGGTCAAAGCAAGTCATGGTTGAAGGAACTGTTGTTTACGGTAGCAATTTATTAATTTACTCATTTGAAAAAGAAGTATTCCAATAATTTACATTTTATTAACAAAAATTAGGTAGTTTTTTTATAACATGAACATAAATAAAGACAGGTACGATTTTCCGCCATTTTCCTTTGATTTGAAAATCTAAATCTGGTGTTGAAGGTTCAAACTTCTCCTCCACATACGAGCATGGTGATGAAGCATGAAATAACCACGTACGGCTAAACATGTTTGGAGAAAAAAAATAGAACCTAAAGAAACAAGATGTGAACAAACAGACGTCAACATGTAGAACATTTTTATTTCTTTAGTCGGGATAATGTCCCATTCATTTACACGGAGGGGGCAGGACCTGAAACCTATACTGCAGCCAACCACTAGGGGGAGATGTTTTGGGTCCATTTTGGATTCAACGTTGTGTTCCTTTTTCTATTTATTACACGTGTTGATGATTCATAAATCATAAAACGTGTCTCTGTAAACCAAAATTGTTTTTAAAAATTGGATTTTAGCAAACGTTCAAAAATTTCAAAGAGTTTGATAGAGAAACCTGTGTTGATATTTTTGAAGAAGTTTTTCACTGGGGATGTGGTTTACTGAGCGAAAAGATCATGAATGAGGCCAATCAATGTTATTGGTCCACAATGACTCGATAAAGGCAGATTTTTGAAGTTTTCATTTTTATACTATAAAGTGAAATGCGTCTTTATATACTGTATATTAAAAACTACAAACTTTGTTAAAAGTTCTTCTTAGTTGGATGAAGTGTAAGAAAGGTGGACTCCTGCAACACCTCCTGCTCCTGCTGTAACACTGAACTCATTTTCACTTTACTCAAGGTGCACGTTGTTTCACAGAACAAAAAGCAGACATTTTTCATCCTTAATTTTTTTTTTTTATGGATGTGCACTCGTCACTACTCAAGTTTGAACTTAAAAGTTAATGGTTCAGCGGTCTTTCCCTTTTGTTTACTTCAACACTCCATCTTTCCCCTCCTTTGAGTAATAGCAACAATGCAATCTGTTACAAGCAGTGTGGGAAGTCAACGTAATTACTGTAAAGAACCACAACAATATATCAAATAAAAATCAACTCTACTCGGCATCCAATACGTCATGCCTGCAGCTCTGGTCGGGTAAACGATGTAGTCAAACTTCAAGGTTCTGTAAACACAAAGTCATATTTTAATGTTAATTCTTCTAAATGACATTTTTGGATAAAGGTAGAAAAAAAAGTCACATTTCGTCCTCATTTTTATTTCAGCTAAGCAACTTTTTTATTTTTTATTTTACTGGTTATCAGGCAGCTAACTGATAGAAGTCATTTTATTTTGAATTTTCTAAATTAAGCTGCATTTTGAGTCCTACAGTGTGTTCAGTACACGCACTCTTAATGAGGAAAATTCACTCTCTGTCCTGGAGTACATATTCAAGTAGCATAAAAAATACTGCCACAGATTTAAACTGTTGTAAAAACCAACCAGCTCAAGCTGTCTGAAAGTGCATTTACTGTACGCCAACATTTGGCATTTCTGACACGGCGCTCGCCGCGGTTTGAAGACAGCCGGAATGCGGCTCTTGTATGACCCGCTGAAAAAAAAGCTGGCAATCCAAACGGATAAGACTAGTATTTTCAGTGTGACAGTCTTGGAAGACCTCTGAAAGCAGAGGGGGGAGATGCTAACATATCCAGGGCTGGTTTATTCTTAATTCACAGGCTGTGAAATGTTCCCTGTGCCTATAGCTCTCACTGACAGACGAATAATCCAGGAAGGATCCGAGCAGCGTTTTGAAAATGCAGGTTTCTCACATCCAGTGTGCAGAAACGTTTTATCTAAGCACACTACTCTGGTGTAACAGCTGCTTTTAAAACCAAAACAAGACTGCTGCAGATAAATTACCATAAATACAAATTCACTTTTACAGATTAGCTTATACGCCCACTGTCCACTCTTTTAGATACACTTTGCTAACACCAGGATGGACTCAATTTTAGCCTTTAGAACTGCTTTAATTCTTTGTTTCAAAGATTCAACAAGGTGTTGGAAACGTTCCTCAGAGGTTCTGGTCCATATTAACATCATGAATCCCTCGATCCTCCACATCCCAAAGGTTCTGGACTGGACTGAGTGAACTCGTAATGTTTTTTAAGAAACCAGTTCAAGATGATCTGATCTATGTGACATGGAGCATTATCCTGCTGTAGTAGCATCAGAAGATGGTCCACTGTGGTCATAAAGGGATGGACACACTCAGCAACAATACTCAGGTAGGCTGTGGAGGTTAAACCCGGCTCAGTTGGTGCTAAGGAGCCCAAGGGGACAAGAAAATCTCCCTCACACATCACGCTACCAGCAGCCTGAACTGTTGCTCAAAGGCAGGATGGATCCATGCTTTCATGATGTTGACACCAAATTCTGACCCAACCATCTGAATGTTGCAGCTGAAATTTAGAACCCATCAGATCAGGAAACATTTGATTGATCTCTGATCCAGTTCTGGAGATCCTGTGTGAACAGTAGCTTCTGTTTTCTGTTCTTATCTGACAGGAGAGGTTTGTCTTCTGCTGCTGTAGTCCGTCTGCTTCAAGGTTCAACGTGTTGTGGATCTGAACCAGTGATATTTGACTTACTATTGTCTTTTTATCCTTTTTGAACCAGTCTGTTCATTAACTAAATCATTTTGTCCAAACAACTGCTGCTCACTAGATGTTTCTCCTTTTTGGACCATTCTCTAGAGATGGTTGTGGGTGAGACTCCCAGTAGATCTAGAGGTTCTGAAATACTCAAATCAGCCCGTCTGGCAACAACAACATTCTAGGGCCGGGCGGTATACCGGTTCATACTGGATACCGGTGGGTTTTTTTTGTTAGTTATGATATTAATTTTTCATATACCGCTATACCGGTGAACAGCCCACACAGCATCCCAGATGTTGGCAGTGGGGACACATTTCACCGCAACACACAACACCCCAGCGAGTGAAACTTTTGAACCAAGAATGGCGACTAGCGGGAGATGTCATGGCAACTTACAAGTTACGAACCCAGAGGAACTTATTCCAAAAAGAGGAGACACGCGCACGTCTGTTGTTTCGGGGTTTTTCATGTTTAAAAAGTCGAACGTGACTGAGCAACGCTGTTAGCCGCTAGTAGGCGGAGCTAGCCGGCAGTGCTAACAGGGCTAACCAGCAGCTTCACCATCTTAGCCGAAAACATGTCTTGAAATAATAATTATCAGGAATGTCTCAAGCTTAGATCTGTACCCTTCACCTCCGCAGCTAAAACAGCTAGTAGCAGTCAGTTAGACGTCCATTAAAGACGCGTTCGCTAAAGGGACCGCTGATGGAAAGAAGCCAGTGGTGGGTCGAGATAACAACACAAAAACATTTCACGGTAGGTTATTTATAACTTAATTACTTCTCTCTTTTGACAAACACACTTTGAAGAGGTTATGTATTTACCTGCCTGTGACTGGACATGAAAAAACTATGAAATTCTGCATATGAAAGTAAAATGGACTATTAAAAGCCGATCTAGTGCGGTAATTATTTTGTAATAAAAAAATATTACGGGTAGTAACGGCCGTGTAAAAAAATACCGTCAAATACAGTAAAACCGATATAATTTTAAGAAAAACCATCATACTTTTTTTTTTTGCCATACCGCCCGGCCCTACAACATGAAGTCACTTAAATCTCTGTTCTTTGAACAAGTCGTCGTCACCACGTCTTGATGCCTAAGTGCACTGAGTTGCTGCCATGTGATTGGCTGATTGGGTATTTGTGTTAACAAGCTATTAAACAGGTGTGTCTAATAACGTCTTAATGGTCAGTGTAATAATTTAAACTTCAATTTGAACAGATGTTTTAACTTTGCATCCAAATTAACTCGTGTAGTTTTTGGGTTTATATGTTTTATGTTCATGTGAATGAACTGTCTTGGATGCATCTGTTAATTAAAGATTATCATGTTGTGGAGGATGAAGTGACGGAGGAATGTTGACATTTTGGGACACTGCTGTAAGATCCTTTGTAGGTTAATCGAGTGTAACCTGGATATCTATCACAGACATTTACATATCAGAGGTGACCGCTAATGAGAGAAACCTCAGCATGAAAGCGTAATTACATTTACATTACACTAGAGCAACAGCATGCTAAGATCTTCGCTTGCTGAGCCTCGACAACAACAGATAATTACTTTCACTAAACTGTTCATCGCTATGTGGAACTTTGTTATACAATCTAACCAACCAAAGCCCTGGATCAGACCCAAGGTTTGATACCTGCTCATTAACAAAACATTAAATAGGTGCATGTTTTAATTCTCTAAAAAAATAATAATGCATTCCCTGTGAACCAGTTTAAGCAAAGGCTGGTTTAAAAAATGATTTTAGAATACTCAATCTGTGCACTTGTGTTTGATTTGAAGCAGGAAAAATATTCCCCAAACCCAACATAAATAAAACATAAGCACGGATAATTGACACTGTGTTAAAGTGATGTTTCTAAGAGAGGAACTGAAGTTGTGAGACGGGGTTGGGATGATCCTCTGAGGAGAATAGCTCATCCCGCTTCACGCTGAGCTCTGAGTTGTGGTGAAGGCCCTGAGCTCCAGTGGTGAGATGGGCCCTGATGTGCTGTTGGTTTAGACTGTCAGCAGCACTGGCGGAATGAGGGTATGCAACTCCACAGATAACAGCCCCAAACTGTCCACAAGGGCCTTTAAAACCCAGCAAATTAGCCAGCAAATGAGCCAGAAAATATTTCTACTAATCCATGATCTGAGCAGAGACTCTGCCTAAAAAAAAAAAAGCAAACAAATAAATAACTTCACAAGAAATACTTGGGGTGAAAATAACCCAGGCTGTGAGCTGGGAGACTGATTTCTTTAGAGCACCATTTGGCCTGATGCTCTGCTGTTCCAGTACAATTCCGTTTCAAAACAAGCTCCCACGTTGAGCTCCATGAGGACACATTGAAATGACAGATCCCAGGACTACAGGAAACGCCGTCCCCTGCAGCACACGATCGCATTCTCTGTCCAAGACTTCAGAAGGCAATGATGCATCAAAATGTTTCCATCTGCAGGAAAACTGATAGCAGTAATGCAAACCTCTGTGGACGGTCATTTTAAAACACAGCATTCTTAATGCATGCGCTATATGAACTAATGGTTCTCATGTCGAACGCTCGTGGAACGAACTATTCCTGAACTTTGAAGTTCTAGATATGAAATAGTGATAACTCATAGAAGGGAAAATTAAAAATGGAATCAAAGTGGTTGTTGCCAAAATTAACATTTAAAAGGAAACTATTTAGAAACGGCTAAAAGACAATAGCTTTTACAAGTGCCATGTAATCATTTAGTTGGGTTTTTTGGAGCAGAAACCAAACATGACTGATCCGACAGAACATCCTGCTGAAGTGAAGACCAGGACTGTAATGAGGAGAAAACCGTGCAGGACAGAGAAACAAAGCAGTCGTTTTCTCTACTACTCCAGGTAGTAGGGGTTGCACGAACTAGTCGACTTTTGTGGACTGCAGTGACTTTTTAAACCGAAGGTCGACTAGTCGCTGATCAGGTGAAGTTTTATTTTGAAGGGGTTTCCTTTGATTAGGTCTGGCGCTGCGCTATTAAAATGGATATTTACTCAAATAATACTTCTTGGCAGCTTTTGATGCCCTTGTCAATCGATTGTCCATATTTAGTCAACTTAACGGTGAGTCTTTGCTTTCTTTATCTCTTGTTTTACTAAAAATGTGGCGCTATTCAGCCCATTCAAAGCTCCGATGTGCTAACGGCTAAGCTAACGAGCTAATGGCTCGGCTATCAAGCTCTGAGTGATTTTATTCATTAAATAGCAAATGTCTTTGTTATGATTATGGCCGAACAATAGACCAAAACTGAAAATAGACCAGATTAAAACTGTTTTCATATAAACCTGACTAAAATGTGACAAAAACTAATCAGCATTTTAGTCTAAAGACTTGAAATTAAAACCAAAGTGCTCCTAAAACAACTGCTCTCTCTCAGCTGTTTGTTGTCGGCATAAAAATACGTTTTTGCAATAAAGCCTGTCAAGTTTTATAAAGCCGTCCTGTATACGCCGTATGTATGACGTCATCAGCGATTAGTCGAAGTCGACGCGACTTTTATTACTTGGTAGTCGACTTGTAAAAATAGCAAGTCGTTCAACCCCTACCACCCTGCTGAAAAAAACAGCATAGACCAGCATATGCTGGTTCCAGCATATGTTGTGTTTTGGTGCTGGTATGCTGGTCCATAGAGATCCATTAGTTCAACCAGCATAGACCAGCATTGACCAGCATTGAATCATGTTGGTCTACCAGCTAAACCAGCACCAAACCAGCATAGACCAGCACCAAACCAGCATAGACCAGCATAGACCAGCATTGACCAGCATATAAATCAAGACCATCATGATTTGTTTGCTGGTCTTTGCTGGTCTATGCTGGTTTGTTGCTGGTCTATGCTGGTTTGGTGCTGGTCTATGCTGGTTGAACTAATGGATCACTATGGACCAGCATACCAGCACCAAAACACAACATATGCTGGAACCAGCATATGCTGGTCTATGCTGGTTTTTTCAGCAGGGCAGGTAGTCGATCAGAACATCCAGAACCAAACTCATTCAGTCAGAGTTCTGTTATTATTCCTTGTCTGCGTGCACACATTTGCAGTTTATTACAATAAACAAAAATGTTCACTCCTTGTGAATTCATGGTCAGTTATAAGGAAATATTCCTAAACATTTGGTTGATTTATGCAGATTTTCCTACAGTCCACACAGATGCCAATCTTTACTAAATTAGGGCCGATAGCCAATAAACAAAGCCAATTTATGTTTTTGTTCAACGTGTTTTTCCATCTGACAAAAATATAACACAACTGCTTCAATCACACAGACATTTCTTTAATAAAACTTATGATAATGTTAAAAATGCATGAATAATAGATACGCAGAACAGCATGAAAGAACGGAATAAAGAGCTGCAGTAAGCTGGATGCTGCATGTTTGATTTCCTGCTTGGTTATTGGCCAAGTCTGCACAGGCATGGTCAATAACTGATGTTTTAAAAAATTGTAAATTATTAAGAATTGGGCCAATTAATCAGTTGGGTTAATTAATTGTCTACTTCTAATAGTAATAAAGTCTACTAAAGAGACAATAAATGTAAAAATGTACGTCTTCAAAGAACCAAATAAGTCCAGTTGACTTTATTTAAAACCTTTTTTGGAATGTAAATAAGGCATAATTTGCTAAATCTTGATTGTCAAATCAAACTGTGCTTTTTTTTTTAAAGCTTTCCTCACACCAGATAATCAGACTCCATGATGCAGTACATGTATAGAACCAATCAGAATGTAGGTGAATTATGGCAAATTGGAGAAACCACTTTTAGTGAGAAGAAGGCTACAAAATAGGAGGTAAAATTTGCACTTTTTACACCAAATAAATATTGCAATATCTAAATCAGTTAACTAAAACCCACATTTTCTGCCATCCCCACTTTTCTGCTCAGGGACAAAATCAAAATGAGGTGGGATCCTCAGAGGATCTCTGATTACTGAATATATCATATTTGGATGCAGTTTGTGTCTATGATTTATTGGAATCATTTGTATTATTCATAATGCTCAAATTGATATTGCAATATTTTTCCAATTTTCAACATGCTTTGTGCAGCCCTTGTGTGCACTACTTTCTTAATACACACCTTGCTGAAACCCTTAAAGCCCGTCCATGTTCGTGATGTTTTGGTTTTTTTTTATTTTAATGGGATTTTCATTCTGTGTGAAGGAGGCCTAACAAACACAGAGAGCGTAGAGTAGATACAAATAGGACACGAGCTTCAAATTATTCATGCAAAAAGACTTTATAGCTTCATTTTGAGTCATAATGTGCTCTTGGGTGTGTGCAGCTATTCTACCTTTTATAGGAAACCTTGTTATTCCTACCACAGTGTCGAAGCACTGTAAAACAACCTCAGTGAATCCAGCCCAGTAATGTAGAGAAATCGGGTCTAATTGGAAGTCTGATGTTGCTCCCCCCCCCCCCCCCCCCCCCCCCCCCCCCCCCCCCCCCCCACAGGGTTCCGATCTGATCTTGAGGAAAGTCTCAGGGGAATCGGTTCAAAGTTAAAACGCGGCGTTAGCATCAAAGTCATTTGCTCAGACACTCCAGATGGGCGTGGCCGTCAGCAGAGGTGTTTTGGTGTGCACGGTCGAGGTTTGAGGTGCACGGGCTTGAATCACTTATGATGAATTTCAGAAAACTAAAGTATACTTTTTAAATGTTTTTTTATTCCATTTGTTGTGACAAGTTGTGGAAAAATTGGTGCTTTTTTGTTAGTTTTTTTTCAAAAACATGCAAAGTATATCTTTGTGTTTTTTACAAATGAGTTTTCTCCATCAACGGGTTAATCTGGTGAGTCAAAGGCTTTTTTTTTTATTTTTATTTTTTTATCTGAGCTCCTTATAGTAAATATAAATACTAAAGCCCAGTAGGTTCTTTTGTATGGATGGGAAATGTAGTTTGAGCCTGGAATAATAGAAGTGAACAAAGGTTCTTTCAATACTTGGACAAGTGACAGTTGATGTACTTCCCATTCAAGTTCACATCTGCAAGAGATTTGCTTTACAACGCTGCTCGGTTTTTTGGGGTGTGTGTGACAAGTTTCATGAGGAACACCTGTCTCTCGTAGACGGTCACGCTACGTTCAAACATTCGGTAACTGAAAACCACCCCGGAGCTCTTAACCTCAATCTTTCAACATTTCAAAGTCACTCAAGATTCTTACACCCTCTAAAAAAAATAAAAAATCACCTGATGCAGCAGGTAACAAGGGAATAAATCACAGTGGGAGTTTTTTGTGTTTCAGAGGAACTTTGGTTTAATGGTTTGTTTTATAATTCATTAACCGAATCAGAATGTAGGATTCAGATTCCTGCCTGTAAAGTTACAGGCTGTTACCAACAAATAGCCCCCCCATAGCACCTCCTCCTACCCAGCATGCAGAGCTACATGCTGCCGCTGCCTGATGTTAGTCGCTGGCCTTGTGAGTCGAACATCAGATGCAGTTTATATGTTGCAAACAGGTGGAGGGCAGCAGATACCTGAAAACTCAGCTCAGCAACCAGAATGATCTGAAAAAGGCTGTAAAATACATTCAATTTACAAATAAACAGATTTTTTAAAATAAATAATGGTTCATCTTTTGTACCGAAAACTTAAAAGGCACACTATGTAACTTTTTCATATTTTTAAATCTTTTTCTAGAGCCGGTATGTGCTAATATGACCCTTTACAGGGGTCATGAAAAGCCCCATCTGCTGCTTGGATCCAGAATACCACGTTTGTAACTTCTAAATAGGGGTGTGCATTGGCAAGAATCTGGCGATATGATAAGTATCGCGATACAGGGCAGACCATATGATATAATGCGATACTATGAGTAAGACCATATATTATGATTTTTAAAACATTATTTAAGAATAAAAAAACTGTCACAGCATTTAAAAAACTTAACGAACAAAGAAGGTGGAAACAGCCACCAACTAGCGATCATACTTTTAATTTTACTACAAAAATGACTGTCATCATTAATGGTTCCATTATTTATTTTTTTAATAAAATTAAATTGATAAATTGCTTCAAATTTTGATAAAGCAAATATAGCGATACGGATATCACGATATCGATATAATATCGTGACAGAAAATATCGCACTATATTGCAGTATCGATATTTTTGAAATCCCTACTTCAGCATGTTTTAGTTCTTTCCCTGCTCCAAGACACCTGATTAAATGGTTGAATGACGTGTTCTGGATGTCACCAAGCTCTAGAAATCCTTTATTCACCCACTGACTAAAACCCGGATGTGAGAAACCCCTATGCAGGACGGTGGGACTCGAGGACCAGGATTTGACGCCCCTGCCATTAAACTTTCACCCTTGTCTGTTCACAGCTCACATCAGATAAACAGCTGGTAGTTAATTCAATCTACTTTGCTTAGAACCACACAAAATATTACATGTCAGTAAATCTAGACTTATTAGAACGTTAATAAAAAAGATATATACAGTATATATTAGCTAATATTTATAGTCTACAACATCAACCAAATATATTTTAGCTAAACAAGCATGAAGCCATGTAAGCCACGCCCCCTGATGGGACCTTGTCCTGACTTGGAAATAAACAAAAACCTACGGTGGTTTTTATTTCCTAGGTGTTGAATTTTGTTGTTTCCTGTAGATCATGCCTTGCTGCTTTACCTTCAAATCTTCATCTTTTGTATTTATTTAGCTGTAGTTTGCTAGTTGATGCTTAAAAAGTCTCCATGATTGTTAGCAAGGAAGGGAGCAGGTGGGTATGATCATGTCAGACACACAGACTCAGGTTAGAAAAATGTAGCTATAAGACATCTATGCCTTAAATTTGAGGAAATAGACGTTTAATTAAGGGGTGCATGATAGGTCCTAAAATCTATATTGCGGTATAATTATAAGCATCTGCGGTAATTGTATATTGCGGTATATATATAGGGAAGCATGCAAAGGGGGTGGGCGATGCGTGCGCGGCCACGCTGCCCTGTCCCCAATTTAATATTTCACCCAAAGGACAGACTTCTATGCACCTCTCACTGGTCTAACTGAGAAATACCCCGGTTTCTGTCCGACAATCCGCTCCGATTGGAGCTGCAGCTTCAAGCACGAGAGGAGGCATGAGGAGGACGGAACCGGCAACAGCGCGTCCAGACCTAAACCGCTGTAGCACCTTCACCCCCGAGTCTCTCAAAGAGTGCAGTGTGCGATTTGTGAAAAAAGCAGGGAGGGGGATTTGGTGCTCGTCTCTGAAACACATCGCGGTTCGAATGCTGCTGACCCACTTCCGGTTCCGTCCACGATGCAAAATTTTGGGAAAACCGGAAAAAGTGAACTGTTAAGAATAACTGATAAAGTTGGAGGTATAAAATTCTGATGGAATTCCCACCTAATTCATCAACATGCACTACCATGGGAGGACAGTACAGTCAAAATCTCTACCGTCTGCTCAATGTATACCATTCATACCACCCACCCCTAATTTAATAGGTGAAAATTTAGTTGTTTTATGTATGTTTATTATCACATTTTATTTATCTATTTTTTATGAAGTTTATTTCATTCAAAAGAGAAAAAAATAAGATTTAAAAAATCTAAATATACATTGCATTAAACAAATTAGAATGAAAAAGAGCAGATAAAAGAAAGTATCTGATAGTTTCTGCCCCTTTTTACAAAGAAAAAATATGAAAACATTCTTAATTTGAGCTTTCAGACAAACACAGATGCAACACCGTCCTGTTGTAATTTTCACATTTGATCATAAACATTTTAAGGCTTTGATGCAAAGCAAATAAACTTAACTAATAAGATGTGTTTAATCTTTTTATGTACAAGGTTTTCAAATTTAAACTCAATTTACTTTTTGTTTAGCAAAAATGTTTGTCATTAAGTCAGTCTAACGCTATTTACTTGCTTATGTTTAAAATAATAAGGAAATAAGCAAATAAATAATTAGGATTCCTAAATCTGTCTCATGCTGTTTTAAGGAAAAAAAATCCATGTTCATTTCTTCCAGTCTTTTCTAATAGTTTTCCTTAAATAATCAAAGATTCTCCTACTCTATTGTGAGTGTAGTGAACAGAGATTCAGCTGTAAAAAAAAACAACAGAAAATGCCACACCAACGGTGACATCATTCCTTAAAATAGCCTGTAAAATCAGGCTTAACAAACGCAACTCGAACACGAGCTTACGCAGTCAAACTCAAGTCCTAAAGCAATCTGTTGTGACAGCTGTAAAACTCATGTCTGCCATCAGGGCTGTTGATTTTGTGTTTCTGTCAGTTTGTGTAGCACGTAGCACGTAGCCAAGTCAGTCAAACTTTTGTTCTTGTTGCTCATTAATTATGTAGCAACTATTTTTAACTAAAAAATAATGTTTCCAGGCCGAATCACACGAGAGAATAAAAGTCAAAACAATAAAATCAAAATCGCTTAAATAAAAATAACTATTGATTTGAGAGATGTGAGAAGAGCCCCAACAGCTGCTTGTGTTCTGCTAGAAATCAAACTGCAGCTGAAAGGTAGTGGGAGGACATCTTCGAGTATTTCACTACCTTAACATTTTGCCCAACGGCAAAATATGACAACTGGTATTTGAGAAATGAACAATAACCGAAAAATAAACATCAGATGCTACAGATCACACAGCATCCAAAGTTTGAAAAATATTCACATAGAGCATCTGTGTTGTGGATTTTGCCAAATAAAGGGACAGAGTGCATCACTAAGGAAGGCCTGGCCTTGTGTGTAAATGTATAAAAATATATCATCTCAATCGAGGAACGGATCCCCCAGGAGAACAGAGTAAGAAAAAGCTAAGTAAGTACACAACTAACCACCCACTGGAACTAATTACATTTTGGCCTTAGAAAAACACCAGCATCAGTCACACAAGCATTTCTTTTTCCCATCAGAAAGAACAGTGTAAGCTTTAGCTGAATTAAATTTTTCTCCACAGGTTATGGAACACATGAATAACAATTCCTCAAAGGGCTTTGTGGTTATCTTCTGAGCTGGTTCTCATGGTTACAGAAACGTGATAGCCAAGCCATGGCTGTGGGGGAAAGTTGGGATTAGAGCGCACATCTGGATAAGCTGTTACTGGGTGAAAACCAAGGAAAGCAACCGCCTTCCAAACACAGCAGACAGGTTTGACATCTTGCTGTTTAGCCTCAGTACGATGTACTATGACTCAGCAGTCAACTGCTGGAAGCGTCTTTGAGGGGCTCCCAGGAGACCACAGTTAGCATGGGAAGGACGCACACGGATAACAACTCTCATGTAGAGGAATGTGCATCAAATCCTAGCCGACGAGTCTCTGGGGAGTGTTGAGATGTGGTCGACTTGTCTTTTTAGAGTATCAAACTGACATCCAGGTTAACGTCAGGACGCAAAAACGATCATTAAACCAGTATCCCGTTGGGCTGTAACCGGCGGTGACAAACTGCATGTAGCATTTTGCATAAGAGTCTCTAAAACAACTCTAAATATTCTCAAGGACTCTCAATATCCTCACAGGTTGCATTGATTCAGTCTAATGCTGCAGAAATTATGAACAATTTCTTCTCAAAATCCTATTTTAAATCTTAAAGTTGTTACTAGTGTCTTGAACCTTTCTCAAACTCTTCTCAGTTTAGTTTCCAAATTTTCTCAAAACATTCACAAGGGTTCTCAATTTCCCTGCACGAGTTGCTGGAATTTTGAGCGTGTTTGAAAAAAATTTGCAATGACAAATTTCCTCCAAGAAATGTCCTGGAGCCCTCCTCGGTTTAGTTTCTGTGAGTCAGGCAGTGTGAGAAATGTGAGACAACTTTGCAAGAGGTTGGCAACCAAATTACAAATAGAATGAGGCTAAAACTGCAAACAAGTAAAGAATGGGTCCCACAGGAGACGTCGGTGCCGCGCTGCGCCCGAGCCGTGATTTCAAAACAAAAATAGTCAAGGACAGTGGTCTCACGGGAACCGCCACAGTGCATCCCAGAAGTGCTGATCCACGCCACGGAGCTAAAGATGCGCAACTGTTCTATTTCAGCGCCGTCGTGCGGCTGAGACTTCACACACATTGTGGAATACTTTATGACACAGACAGTATGACAATACGCTGAACTAGTACGGCAAACAAAAACAACCGCCAGCTGTGGACAAGGAGCGTTTCATTGTGGAATATTTATGTAATTAAGCTTTTAGAAACATACTATTCCAATAAATAGCTCACTTACCCGTTGATGTAGAATTAAAAGATAATCCAACAAAACACGACGGTAGTTCTGACCGCATACAGACCAAAAGATGTGCTTCATACTTCCTGTTTGCAGTTCCCGCAGATATTGTGACTATCACGCGTTCAACGGCGCTCCAATCTAGGAACGTGTCCTGTGAGATAGGGCTGGGCGGTATACCGGTTCATACTGGAAACCAGTGGTTTTTTGGTTATGATACCGGTGAACAGCCCACACAGCGTCCCGGATGTTGGCGGTGGGGACACATTTCACCGCGACACACAACACCCCAGCGTGAGTGAAACTTTTGAACCAAGAATGGCGACTAGCGGGAGCTGTCATGGCAACTTACAAATTATGAACCCAGAGAAACTTATTCCAAAAAGAGGAGACACGCGCAAGTTTGTTGTTTCGGGGGTTTTCAGGTTTAAAAAGTCGAACGTGACTGAGCAACGCTGTTAGCTGCTAGCCGGCGGGGCTAACCAGCAGCTTGCTTCACCACCTTAGCCGAAAACATGTCTTGGAATAATAATTACCAGGAATGTCTCAAACTTATATCTGAACTCTTCACCTCCGCAGCTAAAACGGCTAGTAGCAGTCAGTTAGACGTCCATTAAAGACGCGTTCGCTAAAAGGACCGCTGATGGAAAAAAGCCAGCGGTGGGTCGAGATAACCAACGCAAAAACGTTCCATGGTAGGTTATTTTCTTAATAATTTCTCTCTTTTGACAAACACACTTTGAAGGGGTTATGTATTTACCTGCCTGTGACTGGACATGAAAAAACTGACATTCTGCATGTGAAAGTAAAATGGACTGTTAAAAGCCGTTCTAGTGCAGTAATTATTTTATAATAAAAAAAATATTGTGGCTAGTAATGGCCGTGTAAAAAAAATACAGTCAAATAGCGTAAAACTAATATAATTTTAAGAAAAACCGTGATAAAAAAAATGTTGCCATAGCGCAAATTGTGAGACCAGAAGTCTCACCAAAGAAGCGGCGCTAACGCGGCGATGACGTCTCCTGTGGGACCCAGGCTTTAGAGACACAACTAAGACACTTTGTGGCTAAACTGCAACAACAAAATTTGCACACCGGTTGCACAAATGAGGAAATCGGTGTGCAAACGATGTCAGAAAGCCTCATTATGACTTGGTCTAGAAAACAGGAAACTGTTGAAATCAAATCAGTGTGTTTAAACTCACACATTTTACTAGGTAACAATAATTTCCAATACGATAATAGCTGATCAATGAATATGCAAACACACAACCTAATTGGTTATTCTAATATATTCATGAAGTTCCAATAATCACTGGATGCATTTGTTCAGTTTCCAGTAGGCGTTCTCTACGTTACGACACAGGAGCTTTATCAATTAGAATAAATCTCTTGATCATAAAACAGAAGTGATGGTTTGGAATCAAAGCGTCATGAAAATTGTTCTAAAATTACTGCTGCTTATTTGCATGCATTAAAACCAGGGTCAAGTAAGTCACATGTGTAGGGGGGGGTGGGTGGGGGGGGGGGGGGGGGGA
>SSNR01000180.1:1289810-1328606 GCA_006937965.1 Callopanchax toddi
ACTGCCCAGCAGCTTGAATACATTAAAACAGAGTAAATGGTTTGTTGATTTAACTAGATTAAAGCACACACAAGAAGGCCTGCTCGATGGATTTTAATTAACTTGCCATATATAAATTGTATGTTATCTGGCCTTACTGAATTAAACGCTGAATACAAGTGCTTTTTCTGCTTGGGTGAGTGGAATAAAAGGCTACTTAGAATCTCGATTGGGTCTCACAGAGGCATGATGCTGCAGCTACGGGTGTTCTGAGTACATTCCAGCATACCAACCCCTGGACGGCCGTCCGAAGACATTCTCTTTAATTATGTACAATGCAGCCAAATTTAAGGCCCGTGGCATCTCAGATGATCAAGCAGACGGATGCCCCGCTCCCTCCCCGAGTCATTCGGCCAAATGGATTCCACTTGCAAGACTCGTTTCTGTCACTTATAATGAGAAGCTAATACATAACTTGACACACTCTGAAATGCAAAACTATTCACAGGGTTCTCTGCAAGACTGTGCGGGGCAATTAGACTTCTGCCGCTAGCGCTTTGATGAGTTTCTCTATCTGGAAACAATATCATAAATCTGCCGTATAATATGCACGACTTGGGTTAATGCTGAACTTTTGTGTCTCGCAAAGCTGATCTTTGACTTGAAGCATCGAAAAACTTTAACGATCCAGCTGAACAGAAAGCGGGAACGCAGAGAGCGGTGCACGTTATGAGCAACAACGGGGTTATATGTTGGAAGCAGCATGGTGTCTCCTACACACTACTCCTATAAAGTTCACATATGTAACTCTATAGACTATACAAGAAGCATTAGCGTGTTTCTGAGTATCATGCAAAGGCATTATATAAAACACAGCTCAGATTTAAAGCACGTCTTTGGAGAATCCGCTGTTTTCCTCCAGCGTTGTTTTTCTTTTAGGTTAAGTGACTGTTTGATCAAAGGCCTCTTATGCCTTTAAAGGCAAAACAGAAAAACCAAGCCACAGAAATACTTATGGCTCCCCACATCCTGGCAATAAAGTCACAACAGGGACCTGCCAGAGCCTTTTCTGAAAGACTCTAAAAATATGGGAAACACAAAAACCTAAAGAAAACAAGCCTGCAATCACCTTCTGTCCACTAGAAGTAAGGCAACGTTAAATAGTAACATCAAATCAAACGCATCATAATAAAAAGAGCAGTATGAAATAAGCAGCCAGACATGAAAAGAGAAAAGGAAAAAGAGAAGAGGATCTTACCGTTTTCCGTGTTCTCGTGTTCGGTGTCAGTGAGAGTTAGGTTGGAGTTGGCCCTGCTGGAGAGGCACGAGCTGCGGCCCGACTTGGTGTTGCTGCGCCCCCAGAGCCTGACGGCGTGCTCCGGGGACATGATGCCGTCCGTCTCCGTGTCCGCGTCAGAGCCCACGCTGACGGAGTAGTCGCGGTGAGGCAGCCCCATGTCAGTCCTGTACGTGGCCACGTGTGAAGGCAGGGCTTCTCCAAAGCTCAGGTCCCGAAGGGAAAAGTCTGCCCCTGCAGAAATCCAACAGTTACAGCTGAAACAAAATGACGTCTGTAACAATGAGCAATGCATTTTATTTTAGAGGGAAAATATATTCAAAGAAAAATTTTTTGAGCAAAGCATAACTTACTGAAGAGGAACTATTTTATTCAGCTGTGAAATAAAGATGAGCGTGCTTTTATCACCAGTGTTATTTGGTATTATTCCATTTAACATTTAAAGCCTTTGTTAAGTAATTATAGCGTCTTTTTAAGTGCTGCTTTCCCAGCAGTCATCTCACACTCTTGTCTTATTTCTGCTAAAATGAGTCAAATTAAATTTTGAAATAACACGAAAAATCTCAAAAGGAAACACATTTCTCTGTATTATCTTCTGTTGGCTTTCCTAACACTAAGAGCAGTTTTAAAACCCAAAATGACACTTTTAATGTCACGAATCCATTAAAAAAACGGATAATTTTCTCTAAAAGTCAAACTAATGAAACCAGAAATGTAACCACAAGATTCAAAATAAATACCTAAATAATTCTGTATTCACAAATGTTGAAAAAAGAGTAAATAAGAAAATTGTTTCCTTGTTTTTATTCTTTAAAAAAAAAATAATCAAGTTTTAGTAAACTTCTATACTTTGTTTGCTGCTTCAACCATAATTTGTAGGTCTCATCTAAACTACTGATATACCTTTAAACTAGGGATGTACCGATACCAATTTTTTTCTAAACCGATCCGATACCGATACTTAAATCTGAGTGCTCGCTGATACCGATACTTCTACCACACAAAAAATTCAACCAATTGGAATACAGGTTTTATTTTTTTTCTTCTCTGCTTTTTACAACAAAGAACTGAGATCACAAAACTAAAATATAAGGTGAAAAATAACAATTTTCTGTGATTTCACAGTGAAATTATTGCAGTTTTCCACATTTTAACCAAATAAAATGAACTATTTGGCACCATCTCCAGCTCTCAACCCACACTGTTCATCTTTAGCTCAAAAGCTCCCCCTAGTGTTCAATATAGGCAACTACAACAGAAATCACAAGTCACAGACAGTGAAGCCACTGGTATCGGTTCCTGGTATCGGGTAACTTTAACCGATACCGGTATCGGGCCGATACCGTATCGGTGCATCCCTACTTTAAACTGATTATTCGTTCTCAATTTATAAAAATATCTCAGTCTACATCCTTGTAATAAAACCCCTAACATCCCCTCACTGCGCCACAACATTACTCCATTAACGACAATACCGGTTTCGTAACGATACTTTTTTTCGGTACCTATATGTATAATTCTGAGAAAATAACAAAGTACTAAAAGTTTTTTTTTATTAGACCAAAAAACATTGGTCGGTACCAAAAAAGTACCGTGTTTCGGTACCCAGCCCTATTAACGACAAAGCAAAATACAAACAAAGAACATTCTTAGCTTACTGTAGTTAAAGCTTCCCCTAAAATCTGTGCATGTCTTTGATACTGTTTACATTTTCATCTCATTTCCTATACATTTTAGCACACGATCAATATTTATTGGCGATCAGATCGAGATAAATAGAAAAATGTAGAAAACAAGGTAAAAATGGTGTCTTTTCAAGGCAAAATGTAACAGTATTTGAAATTGGCTGCCATTTAAAGAGCAAGCTGCAGGTTAAAGACTAGGGGTGATATTAAAACGTCACGATATGTCTCGTTGAGATAACTTCAATCTCGCGAGACCTCATGACCGGATTATGTAATGGGTATTTGCGTTTCCGCAAGCAATTGAAACCTTGATTATTATAGGCAACACATGTCAACCTCGGGGAAACTATACGGTTTATGTTGTTATTGAAGCATGAAAACAAATAAACGATCGTCTATTTAAAAAAAAGAGTGAAAACATCGGAGCGCATCCTAAAGTGAAAGCGAAACTCAACTCTGCCGTTCCAGAGAAGCGCCTACCTGGAACGTGAATTAGTGAAAGAGCTGGGAGGACGATGTGTGTCTCAGTCAGAGCAGAAAGACTTGGATCCCCTTCTTGCATTAAGATCCATAACAGACAGAGTCCCAAGGAGGAGAGAGGAGAAAAGGAGACAGAGGTGTGTGCACTAAAATACAGTTTTATTCTATAAAAAGAAAAGCTTTTCTTAGCTTTGCATTTATTTTCTATTAATGATCAAATCCTTTAAGGTTTGAGTGAAGTTTAACTGAACTGCTTCTATTTTTCAACAAGAAGAGAGAAAAGAAAACAGGGAGAATAACAGCATTAGAGAGCTGAGAGAAGTAAAGATGGACTGAAAGATCATGAGAGACACATATTTGGGGTGAGGTGGGGAGACACGTCCCCTGCACTATTTTAAAGTCAGTTTAGAGACCTGTAGTTTTTACTGTCTAAAAACATACAGTAGTTCCACTATAATAAATGTATACAGCTGTTGTTTTTAGGTTTAATATCATGGCTCTGTTTAAGCAGTTCAAGTCCCCTTCTCTTCACCTAAAATCACATCTTTGGTGTGACAGGAGAGGAGGAGAGAGACTGGAAAAAAACATTTTGCAGCAACAGTTTGATCTTTAAAATAATTCTTGAAAATTTGATTAACACCCCAAGATTCAAGAAATCAGAAAAAGAAAAACATCATTGAGTTTTTGGAAAAACTTCTAAAAGTGTTGGGGAAAAAAGTGCTTTTTGATGCATAAATTTGATCTTTGAAGTTTTTTTAAAATTATTATTAAATCTCGTCTCGTCTCGTGAACTCAATATCTCGTCTCGTGAATTTGTGTCTCGTCTCGTCTCGTCTCGTGAGTTTTGGATCTCGTTACACCCCTATTAAAGACCCCCTTAAACAAATGTTTAGAGAAATATAACAGAAACTGGTTCTAAATAAAAATGTACACAAATATAAAACTTATTTAGGCTTTTGGAGTCATTTTTGTGAGAATTTTCTATTTTTCCGCCAGACAGGAAGTGAAGTAAAGCCAGGCTGCTCCGTTCTCTCGAGAGAAAAATATGGATTTTATTGCCGGCTCTGACACAGATAAATCTTTAAATGTTTATAATTACTTAATAAATAAAGTTGGTAATTAGCAGATATTAGACAACAAGACAAGCTGAGCCTCTCTCTGATGGATCTGTCATCTGGTCTGCTACCAGGTTGATGCCTCTGTTAGCTTCTGTTAGCTGCTACTAACAGCAGCCCGGTGAAGTTGAATGAACCGAAGGCACAGCACCTGTTTAGAGTTCCACCTGATGTTTGCCTCTGTGTCCCATCTCCATCACACCACTGGGATTTGAATCCTCCGGTATGAAGTGGGTGACATCATCGCCACAGTGAGCCGAGTGCGAGGCAGCGCTAGCCTGGCTAGCCAAACAGTGAGCAAAACTGACGGTCTAGTTTACTAGGCTGAGGCAGCGCCGCAGTGGTGCCAGATTGGAAATGTTAAAGTATCTGACCAGGATTTTAAAATTATTGTATTTTGAGAAAAATGATCGTACACTACTAAGTTACAGCCTGATGACCCACAACCACTGACCCATATCAGTGTATCAAACACTGCAAAATTATAGTCTTTAAAGTAGTTTTAGCTGTAAAGAATCTAACGATTCATCTCTAATGCAGATTCCACACAAAAAGGGCTCAAATTATCCTATTTATGGAATTATTGATCGTAGAAAGTGCTCAATTATCCTACATTTACGATAAATATCGTACATCTGCAGCGCCACCATTGTGACTTCCCATTGTGATGTCACCAGTCAAGTTTATTTTAAGCGTTTTTAGAAGCTTTGCTGAAAATGGGCATTTTTGACTATGGAAATGGTTTTTAAAAAACCCTTGTAAAATAAAATACCCTCAGTAAGTACTGCAAATTGTATTTTTGGACAGCGTTTTAATGAAATAAAAAAACTGCAATTTGCTCTTTAAATTCTGCGTCCACAATTTAAAAAATACTTTTCAAAAGCATCTTTAACCCTTTGATTGACAGGTCAACCACTTGGTGGAGCACCATCCTGTCCCTACATATCACTGAAACAAACACTGAATTTAACTAGAAAAACCAAATTGACCCAGAAGATTAAAAAAGAGAATATATATATTAGTGTTGACATTAAAAGGTTAAAGTGTTTTTTTTCCCACCAAAATCTCAACACAAACAGATCCGTAAACATCTGGATGCGAACAAGGCCTCGGTTTGAACTTTGATGATCAATAAAGTTTTTGAGGAATGGCGTCAAAGTGTGGATGTTTTTGAGCTGGATCCTATTATTAGTCTCTACTGAGCGCCCTCTGCTCTGATTCCTCATTAAGAAAATGATGACTGCACAAAAACCAGGCAGTAATGCTGTCTGTTCATCAGGCTCTGCTAATGTCGTTATAGATCAGCCTATTGACATGAATTACGCTCCCATCAGTTCACAGAGCGGTGCTGTGGCTCTAACCTTGCCGGCTGAACTCGTCCACTTCATGGTGAACCATTTCCTTGACCCGGCTCCCGTAGGCCATCCTCGAGTCGTGGTCGAAGGCTTTGAGGGTTTCGCTGGAGCTGTAGGATTTGGAGTTGGGTTTTCCATCTTCGCTGTCTGCTGACGAGCTGGTGTAGCGGCGCTCGGTGTCCTGCCGGGTCGTGAGCGAGCGATAGGGTCTGCGTTCCTTCACTTCCATGGCTGCCTCCACGCTGCTTTCAGGACAAAACGAGGATTAAGATTCCCGTTCAGTTTAAAGGACTCTGTTGAGGAAAAACACAAAGAAAACAAAAATATTGGAAAAATGGTTGAGAATATAATCAGTAGTCATAAAAAACGTGCAGAAATGCATCCCATGATACAAATACGGGTTTCCGGCCTGTTCATGCATATGGCTCAGAACAGGGCGTCAACAGGATTAAATCTAATAAAAAAAATACGGCACAACAAATCACCCATCTATAAAATTTATGGCTCAAGTCTCCCACAAATATTCTCCTTTACAGAGGATCCATGTGTCTGTCCTGTGTAAAAAGTGGCAGGTGTCCTTCCCTGACTTGTGATGTTTATAAGTTACAAATCATCAGGAGCCTGAAAATGGCGGTGCCAGGCAGACACACCGAGGGCCACTCTGAACCGGCAGAGGTGATTAAAATCTGCATCGTAAAACCTCGACTGCCAAACAGCACACCGAGGAGACGATCAATAAGGAGAGGGGGTTTTAGTATTCAGCTATGCGCCGTGGCTTTTCTTTCCTCTTGCATTCAAGGACAAAATATTGAAGTGAATATAAAAGAAAGAATAAAAAGATTTTGCTGCGTCGGCGAAACATAGGATCAATCGATGGATAATTGTACAGTCGTTAAGAGACTCCGTAAGGCAAGCAGCACCGCGCGCTTTAAGGCGGCGAGTCGGATTAACAAACGCCGATGTGGAAGTGAAACCGTCTTAAAGATTTGGTCACTGTTTAGTTTGCAGCTTAGGAACTCAGGCATTACAAATGAGACCTCAGCAATTAAACATATCCTCCTGCTTCCTTTAAAGGCAGGATCGTGGTAAAACATCCCTAATTATACATCATCAGCTTAAAATCTTACAGCTCGTGCCGAAAGGATTCGGCCTCCGTAGTTTGAACAAGAGATTAAAACAAATCCCGGCAAATTGGAGAATTTTCTACTTTTTTTTTTGTGCTTTAAACCTTCATTTGTCAGGTAAAATCTTTAAGAACAAGTTTACCCGTTGACTGACAATATGCTGTGTTGTTCAGACAAGGATTTCTCCACAAGATAAGCTCTTTATGAATACTGTATGAGATTTGAGCTGGACAGAACAGTAAACAATAATCCTTAGTGAACTATATTTGCCCCTGCCCTGAAAAAAAGGGGGAAAAAAAGCGGTTTTATTTGAGACATCGTTGTTGGCTTTGGGGGTCGCCTTTTTGTTTGTATTGACAGCTGAAAAGATCCTGGTGATTAATGATTTGAGGCCACAAGGGGGGGGGGGGGGGGGGGGGGGGGGGGGGGGGGGGGGGGGGGGGGGGGGGGGGGGTCCCACTCTGCAGTCACAAGAGCTCTTCAGCTGCTCCTAAGACTTCAAACGCACCTTGTATGAGTAGTTCATTTTTGTACATTTAACTCGAGATCCTTGATGAGATGCAAATGTGAGAGGATGGAAAACAAGCAGCTTTCCGAAGTTTCGAGAACGTTCTGTAAAGTGTATTGTTTGTGTTTCCAAAGAGCCGAGCCCGGCGCTTCGGGCATCGCTCTCCTGCGCAGACCTTCCTCCTCATTATTAATCGGCTCGTATGCAACGAGCTGTACTTTTGAAACCATGGGAAAGCCAGCGAGGTTTTAATAAAGGAAGCAGCAGGATGACAGATGACGTGAGACGCATACAAATCCTGCAGTTTTATCTGAATAAAGAGTTTTCTGATATTAAACTGGGCTTTGACTAATCTGAAGTATGTTTCTGTCAAAAGTTATAAATAATTACTATTTTACATTCTGTCTGTGTTTGACGGAATAGCTTTTACACTCTGGACTGATGTCCAACCGCAGACAAAACCAAAGTGAAGCGCTGCCATCTTACAAGAGCTTCAACCTCCTAAACTTCACAGCAGACATTAAAAAACTTTACATTGCTGCTATTTACATGGAATTCTGGCTTTCTTTTACAAGCATCAAAATATAGTAGTTTCTGTACATAATGTGGTCAAATGATGTAATGTGAAATTAACGGCAGTGGAAAAGGTTCATAAAATATTGTTGCATGAAGCAATTCTAGTTTCGGGAGACTGTAGCTTTTTAGGACGTCAGTAATATACTTTAGTCTTCGTTAAGTTCAAATTTGACGTTAGCTGATAAATTCTAAACATCAACAAACATCCAGACCCAGAAAGAACTAGAGCTGCTCCATAAATCGAATTTTAATCTCAATTACGATCTGGGTTTTAAACGATTACTAAAACTGACGGAGCTGATTATTAGCTCCTCCCTCGCGGTTTACTTTCTGAGTGGCAAATCGAGCGCACCTCTCACAGCTCCGATCGTATTGCTTTCGGTTCAGTGCGAGATGCTAACACGTCTCGAATAAGTGAGAACATAGTGCTGGGTATTGTGGCCAATTTCCCAAATCGAGTCGATGTCGATTCATACGGCTCTGAATCGATTAATCACGATTCGATTCGACTCACTTCAGTCTGGTCTTAAATGATTAAAAAGGCTCAACTGTGTTCCAAAATACAAATAAACTTTATTTTTTATTTATTAATTTTTTTCATAAAAAAATTTTCATAAACAAATTATAAACATTCCAACAATCTAACACTACATAAACATACATTCCTCTCAGACAACAACAACAAAAATAAAAGACAAAAAAAACAAAAAAAAACGGATAATATTCAAATTCATCACTTAGGCTTAAATTTATCATTGCCCCAAAATAAATATCATTGTCCACAGTTCTCTTCATCTTCAATTAATACACATCCTTCTACAAAGTCCATAAATGGTCTCCATACATTCTCAAAACTGTCCATTTTCCCTTTATTTTATTTAACTTATTTTACTTTATTTACTTTATTTAACTTTATTGTTATTTTCACCTTGAACAACAGGTTTAAAGTGCAGACTTAAATTAGGCAGTTTAAACTTTGACTGAACCCATGAATTAACCAAATGGTTATAAAACTGTAAACAGAACTGTCAAGTTTCAGTCAAGGGGAAAAATCGATCTCAGGCCTAATGAATCGATTTAGAAAAATGTATATGAAATCGGCCCACCAATACCCAGCGATCACTGAACTGTCCCCACCAATAATTTGATCCAAGGATGCAGAAATAGCGCTGCATCCCCACCAATAATACCTGCAGCCCAGCGGACTGAGGTGCAGTGTGCAGACCTGTGTCCAGGTGAAGGTTGTGTATCGATGAGCTCTTCACTCCAGGATGCACGCTGCAGTCCGTGCTCCCAGACACGTCTCTTCCCCCTGGACTATTTCCAATTTCATGAATTCAATGCTTTTAAGACTTTTTAAGACCCTGTAGGAACCCTGAGGACGGGACTTTCACTCCAACATCTCAAGTGATCAAGCTCTGGCTCCAAAAAACACAACAAGGCAGCACCTGAAAATGAGAAATCCAGGAGGTGGAGATGCCTGGTCGAGTTATTATATATGCCTGAAGGATGTAAACACTGTTTTTCATACAGGATGGTGACTACATGGAGATATTTGGTATTTATTTATAAGTTTTACTAATAAAAAGACTTAAATAATTCTTTGAATGTGGTCTTAAGGAAGAAATAATGTACTATTTTTTATGTCCTTGTGTGCAGAAAATGAAAAACATGTTAATTTAACCAAGATGTCTAATCGCTTACCGAGGCAGGTGATCAGTTATATGAGGACCTCAACTGAAGTGTTATCATCTGCAGATAAGAGTTGTCAGGCTGTGAGGGGCGCCTTGATGTAATGAAGGAGAAGATTTGGAGAACATTCACAAAGACTCCGAAAAGAAAAGTTATTAGCAAAGAAAAATAAGTGCCATTGATTGAAATCTCTAAAACGAAGATAAAAATCAAGCTTTCATTTCAAAGACAAAGTTCTCCCGAAGCCTGAGCTGCTGAGCTTAAGGAACACAAAAAAAAACAAAAAAAGTCACTATCTTCGAAATGATCCAAAATCAAATGAGCTCTCTCTGGATAGACAAAGAAAATGATGGATGGTCTGTTTTTTCTTCTTCTTCAAAGCATTTGCAGAATCCACCTCTTTCAATATCATTATCTACACCAGAGTAGAATATGGGTTGTCTGAAGATGTAAGGGAAATGTATAGCAGCAATAACGTCGCTCTGCAAAGAAAATGTTGCAGGGAGCGTTGAACAAAGAGAGTCATCGGATGCTGTGACGGAGCTGAGAGTCACACGTGGAGGAGGTGGCTGCAGACTCAAACTCTCTGAAAACAAGGCCAAGATCTCCTGACCTGCTTTGAAAGTTCTGCTTCTTTTCTATGGTGCAAACAGAAATTACAATCAGCTATTTAATTCTCTGAACCGCAGGTAAATAATCTCCTTTTTCATACCGTGGTTCCATTTCACCACCTATAATTAAATATATATAAAACCAGTTTAATACATTGAGCAGATCTTAGAGTGAAAACCTAAAGCGCTGCTCGCTTCGGAAGAACAAAACAAATCATAAACTCCACACACCTTGAAATATCAGTTAGATGAAGTCTGCAGCTTTTAACACAAACAGAAAAAGTCTGAGCACTGCAAAAACTGATTTCTAAGAAAGTAAAATAGCCTTGTTTGTAGACATTTTGCAGGGCTGTACAGTGCGACATATTTCGCACGTGCGATTAAAAAAAATGTCTGTGCTACAAACTATTTTTAGACGTAGCACTTGTGCGATCAGGGTTTCCTCTACATGTAATTGATCGTGGTGCACCGCCACAACTTCAGAATTAACCTAAAGTGCTTTAAAACAACGTCAGGTGGCTTCAGCGGGTCTCCAACCTAGCGCTAGAACACAGGCGCAGCGCCAGTGAAGAGCATCTCGCTTGGCAGCGCAACGCGCTGCATCCGCTGGCTCGGGCACGTCCTTCGTCTCCGTTTTGATCATCCGACCAGAGCCTTTCTGCATTTTGACCCGAGGGCCGCAGCCTGGAGACGACCACGACGTAAACCCCAGCCGCACCCGATGGTTCCATGTCGTTACGGGCGACCTCCCAACAATCCGGAGTTGCCGTCATGTCGTGGCGCAGCTGGCACAAGATCGCCAGTACTGGAAACACCTAGGCTCAACGCACTGGTGCGGGACGACACCCGACCCTTCGCAGGAGCCGTGATGATGACTTTGAAACAATGTAAAGCATATTAAATATATATAGCCTATATTTGCGCACTTGTATGGATTAAAGTTCTGCGTCGAGTCGACTGGCGAGTCTAGCGACGGAGTTCCATCAGTTCTAGCTGTTCGGAAAAAAACTCTTTGTGACTCTGAAAGTCTCCCTGTGCTTCAGACACACATTAAACCAGAGGAACTGATAAATCTGAACGGGTCACACTGATGTCTGTTAACGAGTCCACGGTCCGAGTCAGGGGGAGACGAGGCTTCACACCGGAGTCTGACCCCGCTGAACGCAGCTCAGCCCCAGGGGCGTATCTAGAACTTTTTCTTAGGGGGTCCAGGCAGGGGCAAAGAAGGGTGGCTCACTAAAAGGCCATATTTAAATGCTCTGCAGTCTTGGACTGCAATGGACAGCAGACCAAAGTTTTAATAACATTTATTTACTGAAGTAAAATCTGTTTAGCAAGAACTATGCAGCAGATTCAAAATCAGGAGACAAATGAACATTTTAAAACATCACAGTCTCACTGTACACCATCAAAACTGTCTGCCTGTGAATTTGCTTTCAACATCGAAATTAATAATAATAATAATAATAAATTTAACTTATATAGCACTTTATGTTTCACAATCTCAAAGTGCTACAGAGCAGAAGCTTAAAATAGATGAGTCAAAGTTCATAAAATAAGTAATATAAAGTAGAATTATAACAGTTTCTGCATTTTATTAATAAATCAAAGATTATAACAGCTGAAAACATCTGTTTTTGTGGTTTTGTGCACACATTTCTCAGCTCACACTCTGAAAAAAATCTACACTAATTTGAATGAATAAATGTTCTTCTTGAAATTACATTGACATATAAACATGTTTGAAGATATTTCTTGTTATTGTGTTTTCACAATAAGCACTTTCTCAGTGTGTTAAAACGATGGCTACTAATTTTCGCTTTAGAGATTGTAGCTGTATTTTTATGCTGGTGCTACAACTTTTTGTTCTGTGCTACAAAACCTGCAACCTTTGTAGCACCAGTGCTATGAGCTAAAAAGTTAACGTACAGCCCTGTTTTGACTTATTTTTTTGTCTAAAAAGAAAATATATTCTTACAGCCCTACTTGAAATAGGCCAAATCTTCTTAAATACGGTCAAATTTTCTAGATTTGAGCAAAAAAATCTGCCAATGGGGTAAGCAAAATTTGCTTCTTTCCTTAGCGAATTGTTCCAAATGCAGAAAATTTTGCAATTTTTAAGGAATCTAGCCAAGCAAATTTTGCTTACCCCATTGGCAGATTTTTTTGCTCAAATCTAGAAAATTTGACCATATTTAAGAAGATTTGGCCTATTTCAAGTAGGGCTGTAAGAATATAGTTTCTTTTTCAGGGTATATGCAGGAATCTTGAAGTTAAATTCAACACTTTTTCAAGGCCGTCTCAATATTTTTTAATACCTCACCGCCATTCTGGTTATGCGGCAGCGTTCACCGAGATTCTCTTCCATCTTAACATTTCGGTGCGTTCGTAATCCTCACCGGGAACACCAGAGCGTACATTGTGCTTTTGAACTTCTGCACCGCCCGCCCTGGTGCTCTGAGAGAAGGATTACTAACGCACCCTTTGTTTCCCGTTCTTTTTTTAAATAAAAATGACTAAATTCACACACGTTCACGATGTTTTTGGGACTCAAACTGTTGGACATCAAATTCTGATTTTTTTCGTGCCAAAATTTAAGACTTTATAAAGCCGTGATACAACTTTTTAATACTTTATAAGAGTCTTGAATTTTCCAAAATTGATTTATCACCTTTTAATACTTTTCAAGACTCCGCGGATACCCTGTTTTTAGACAAAAATAAGACAAAATGTCTAAAAACAAGGCTATTTTACTTTCTTAGAAATCAGTTTTTGCAGTGAGGGTTCTGGTTCTGGTTCCTTTTTTCGTTCAGGATATCATTTCAAGGTTTATACTTTCAGGATGATTGTGGACAAAATATACAGAAAATCCAGTTTAGCATCAGATCTTTACACGACTCTACAGCATAAATATATAAAACATATAGAAGAGCTAATCTGCCTCTTCTTTTTCTGAATAAAAACACCTAAAATTCAGTTTGAAATACATGAGGACTTTGTTTGACCCATTAGGATGATCCAAAGGTCAGAGTTTGTCCCAACTTTTGCATTTTTCAAAAAACAAATTCAATGATTTACGCCATTTTTTCACTAAAGAAGACATTACTGTTATCCAAACAAAATAAAATCCATCAAACCAAACCATTAACGTCACCTCCTGCGGGGCCAACAGTGGAAGCTTCTGTTAGAAAAATGTGCCGCGGCCCTTTTGCAGGCCAGTTGTGACCACTGCTCCGGTGTCAGGAGTTAAATATGGGATCTAAATAGGCGGGAGGCGTTTATGGTACGATATAAATGCAAATGGCTCGGCACTATCCATCAAACAATTAGCAGTGTGCTGAGAATTGCTATTCAGTGCTGGTGCTGCATATTAATCTGGCCTTCACTCTCTGCACAGCCCTTGTTTTCCATTGTGGCTGCTCCCCTACATGTTAAAGATTTCTCTATGCAGAGGCCGGGACGAAACACTAGCATTCTCAGAAAACACACACACACACACACACACACACACACACACACACACACACACACACACACACACACACACACACACACACACACACACACACACACACACACACAAAGCCCTGGGGGATAATCTGAAGTGATTACTAGTTACTTGCCTGTGAAATCACTTAATTACTGATGAGAGAGGGTTTTTTTTCTTTTTTTAACTGACAGCTACATGCTAAAGAGATCATCCGATGAGGACGTTCACAGAAAATTATATTTATTTAAATGATTCCTTTTTGTGACTTTTACCATTTCAGGATATGCACAGCCTCTGGAGCAACTCGGGAGAAATTTGGGCAAATATCAAGAACATTGTCTACAGCATCTACTGAGAGCAAGAAGCGCTCCACGCAGGCACCACTTACTTCTTTTCCTGAAAGATTTTCACATGCCTCAGCTCAATAGAAAAGCTCCCTCAGTCAACAGAAAGGTGTGTTTTCAATAGAGACTCTGGGTAGACGTGGTGGGGGGGGGACTAAATGGCTTGCCAGGCAGATCTGAATTTGGTAGAGCTAATGCAAGCAGGGGAGGGGAGGAGGAGGGGGCGCAGCGGCGGTGGGGTATCTCAGCAGCCTCCTTCCGGGATCAAAAGCGAGCCCCACAAGCGCATTAAACAGAATGCATAAAAGCCTGAACATAAACAAAAGTAGCCTGGGACCATTGCTGCAGCGTGCTCCCTGCTACTAATCACTCTAAGCAATTCAAGGTTCAGTCCCGACAGCAGGAGCAGAATAACGCTTTTAAACCAGCCTGGTAAGCAACAGGGAGAAGAAGTCTGTTTATTCGCTTTGTGCAGCGATGAAACTCCACTGACCTCAGGAAAAATACAGCTCATAAGGATTGATCCAGGGGGTTATATATCCCAAACTCACCTAATGAACATAAGTAATAGGTCCTCATAAGGTTTGTGTAGTCTGAAGAACAATCAGCAAAAGAAATAAAGTCCACACAGACTTTCTACTAGAAAACACAGTGACCTGCCTCTCATTAGTGTGCAACTAATGCTCATTATCCAGCAAAGGCGAGACGTGAATTTGATTTATAGTCTGGCCTGCAGGGAAACCAAACCTAATACCAGCTAAGCAATAATCAACTCACTGTAAACTTGCAACTGTCAAAGTCACCGTTATAAATATTTGAGGTTTGCAGCTGCAGCCTGAGGAAAGTCTGTGAGACTGAAATGCTGCAAATAAATGATGTGGTGAACAAAAATATTTTAAGTGCTGTTTCCATGGCTTCAGGACTGGTTCGCCAGAATTACAATAAATAAATAAAAATCTAAAACAGCACCTCTTCTCACTGAGGGGACCCTGAAATCACCCCAACATATAAGAGAAGAAGAGGTCCTAATAAAGCTCACAGCCTTGGAATATTCTGTTCCATAGAAATGACAACAGTATCTGTCATGACAGGAAAGTCTATTTGTCGTTTTTTTTCACGGCGCTGACATTTTTGTTTACTTTTGCTTGAATATAACCTTGCGTGACTTTTTTAGGCTGCTTTAAGCCACGATCTCTGTGCAGCTGTTGGCAACTAGCTGGAGACACAGAACTGTGAGAATATACATGATCAAGTTGGCTCCTATTATTCCTTTTGTGACAACTTTTAAACACAACCCGGTCATAACTTGGCCACCAAGCTGTCTTGAAGTTTTCTCACATTTTTTGTTTTGCAGAAACTAAATCAAAAAGGGTTCTAGAGCGACGCGCCCCGCCTCTATGGCCACTTGTAGGTCTCGGTTCTTCTTCTTCTCCACCCTGACGTCACCCTTCAGGGGTGGCGCGGAGAAGGCTAGAACTCAAAACAGAAAAACTCCAGCAGCCCCGCAGTCAGAAGCAAGATCAGCAGCAGGTAGGATTGCTCACTGAGTGAATATTATAAAAATGATAAAGTATGGCGAGACCTGCTCTATGTAAAAGCGCTCCAGATGCTGCTGGTTCTGTCCGGACCGGACAGTAAATCCAGGGGTTCATATCCTTTCCATGGAGCTACTGTGTGTCGGCGCGACATTCTTCAAGCAGTGCATCAAACAATCCCTGGTGGTCACGATTCAGCGCCGTCACACCGGTGACCTGGGTGCGAATCCTGGTCTGTAAACCAATAATTATTTATTTAGACTTTATTTCTTAGTGTTTCAGCTGAAATCTTGATGTTTTTCTTCTGCATGGCTCTCAGGCTGTCAGATTTTTCTTCCTCCCTCAGATGATTTTCTAGTTAATGGATTACATTAAAGGTCCCATGTCCTGGTTTTCCATGTTTTCTGACTTATCTATCACATTGCAACGTTGAGTTCTCACCTTAAACCTGCCAGAAAGAGCAAAACACGGCGTCCATCTGTCTCCTAGTACAGCCAGTGAGAAGCTCTTCCAGATTTCAGACCCAGGTTTCAAACAGTTTTTTTCACTCCAGCCCGCTATGAGGTCATAGTGATCCGGACTTGCTTATATGGTCAATTCTCCTCCCACATGCACGTTCACAACAACTGGAGCGAGGCAGTGCCGCCGCCATTGCCCATAGACCGTGTAGTGTTTAGTTTCAGTTTCGTTTCTCTTTCACGTGACAACACTGCCCCCTGCTGCAGCAGAAGTGTCAGGCTGCCAAATAAGGAGAAACCCAGCAGAACCGGAAGGCGGCGCTTTCTTCTGATCTCTGAGTTGCTCGTTAGGAAATAATTACAGCGTATTTTGAATTATAATGGTGCAACGCTAATCTAGAGGCATCAAAGATTACACCTGTTTAATATAAAGTGATTTAAATATTGAGCAATGGGCACTTTAAGTAATAATTACATGATGGATCTTTTTCAAAATTTAAGTTTTTATAAGTCACTAATTTAGACACATCAAACAGTTAGTCATATAATAATCAGACTCTTATCCATCATTATTACCTAAAGCTGGAATTCCCAGCTCTTCTGTTTTATTTGTACCTGTTCTGTTTAACTCAGGTTCTCAGATTTATGAAATCTAACTTGTGATGAACTGTTTCCTTGCAGAGGAATATATAATAGTATTTTAAGAAAATGTAATATTCAGTATTCTTATTAATACATTAATTTTACGTTAAAGCTCTGGATATCTCTGAAGACCTGTTTGAACAGAATATAGATTCTGATACTGTTAAAAAAGGATGTTGTAAAGCATAATGTTGGAGACGTGACCTGATGTTGAAGTAAACCGACTTTATGAAGAAACCCTTACTGAAATATTTTAGCAAAACACACAGAATTACAAGGTTTTACAGAACAGTGTGCTGAATTAATTGTTGTTGACTTATTATGATTACATGGTTTAATCATAACTGGTTGTAAAGTGGGCCGGTCTGAGGCCTGAAACTCCAGTCCTGGAAATGAGTCCCACCCCGGTCCTGGCTGCACCACAGCCGGTGTGAATGCTCTGATTGGACTCAATGGTTTTTTGTCCTCACGGAAGCCGTACGGAAACCGGACCGCATCTGTTCTGGAGGCAGTGTGAATTAGCATTTAGTCTTTTCTTTGTTTTTCTTTCTGAAGTTGATGTAGCCCTCGGTAGACGGGGAACGGCTAAGTTTTTAGCGGAAGTTTGCTCCAACTTTTCCTTGACCGGACCTTTACAGGTTTTCACAATGTGCACACACTTTTATTGACAGCCATCAACGTGGAAACTTGATTTCTATTGGCTTAAAAAATGTGGTAGTCAGTGTGAATTCATAGGGGTCTATGGGAGGAAGGAGGGACTTCAGAAAAATAACAAATGTTGTGGAACTCTACCCATAGATCATAGTTTAGAACTGAACTATCATTTGAAACATTTACAGGGCTGGGAAACGAAACACGGTACTAGTCCGGTACCGACCAAAATCCGTAGGTACTGGTACCAAAAAAAACACAGTACTGACTTCAGTACTTTTACTATGAAATCCCCTGTAAATGACCCGCTTCATTTCCCCACCGGCGCTGCTGCACAGGTGGAGACACAGGTGAGATGCGGAGGAACAGAGAGTGCCCCTCCCCTCCCTTTCAAAATAGTTAGCGTAGCGAGTTTTGGGTTAAAAATTCCAAAAAACTCTAAAGTTTGGCCGCATTTTGGAAAGGTAAACGGGAACAGAGCAAAATGCAACATGTGCTATGAGAGTTGTGCCGCCAAAAACAGGAATTCCAGCAATTAGTCAAAGCCACGCATCGCATATGGAATTAAGTTGCTGCTGCAGCGCCGTATTCAGTCCGACTCCGAGCTTCCAGCCTCTGCTGTATCCGGAGGTGTGTGAGGGAAGAGACAGGGACATAACAGAAAGTTCCCAAGGTGAGCAATAAATACAGGTAATAATAGTAAATGCATAAATATGTCAAAAAACGATGATTTATACTTTTTTTATTTTAAAAAACGTTTAATACTAGGGATGGGTATCGGTTTTTCGATAATATCGGCCGATTTTGGCAATATCGGTATCGGTTTTTGTAATGATGACACATGTGACCTTTACATACCATGCACATATTATACATCAAACTGTTCGGCTACTTCTCCTCTCTCCCAAAATGTCAAAATATAACAAATCTGATGTTTAGTTTTAGAGATATTTTGTATTTATTTGGCACACCTTGCATTAAATACTGTGTTTGTCTTGTCTTTTTTTTATGAGGGCTACCACGCTTATATCGGCATCGGTTTATATCGGTATCGGTTTATATCGGCATCGGTTTATATCGGTATCGGTTTATATCGGTATCGGTTTATATCGGTATCGGTTTATATCGGTATCGGTTTATATCGGCATCGGTTTATATCGGTATCGGTTTATATCGGTATCGGTTTATATCGGCATCGGTTTATATTGGTATCGGTTTATATCGGTATCGGTTTATATCGGTATCGGAAATCAAGAGTTAGACATTATCGGATATTGGTGAAAAAGCCAATATCGAGCATCCCTATTTAATACTTATTATTATTTGTTATTTTATCTCAGAATTATACATATAGGTTCCAAAAAAGTACTAGTATTAAAAACTAGGTATCGTTAAAATAGTAGTATGGAAAAATATTTAACGGTACTCAGCCCTAAACACTTATAAAACTTTGAATGCATATAGAAATGCTCCTGACTGCAGCGTTAAACAAAAGATCATTTAAATGCTTTGAGTAAATCTACAACATGAACTACACTCGTATGACATTACCACTGCACTCAAAAAGCAGACATATATATCTGATGTTCTGTGAAAACAACATTTACAAAATGAGCCACAGATGTTATCACACCATAACGGCACTAATGATCTTACAGTTAGTGGATCCAAACATTGTGCATAAATAATGTTTAGCAGCACAACACGGTGATTCAAGTGTAAACTCCACTAATTCGGTCGCTAATAGATTCATTTTCCACAAAGAAGAAGAGAGAAAAGTGTCACCAACCATACAGAAAATCCACAGCGTATCTCATCTAAGTCGGGCCAGATCTGGGGTGACTCACGGCCACCACATATAGCCCAAATCGGTCTCCAGTGGATGCTTTATTTGGATTTCAGAACCCAGTCCAAAATGCAAATAATCCTGTAAATCACTTTGTTTCTATGAACCAGAGAGGACTGACTCCAGCTCACAACAAACAGAACATTGTCAAATGCAACTCAACGCTTTTGCCAGTGAATTCTGTTTTACAGATTTGCAAACCAGTCACTCGCTTCATGCTTTTCCTCCACTGTGACCATAATAAAAAAAGAGCCTCCATGTTGCTTTGAAGGAGCAGCTTTGAGTGGAAGAACTCCCTGTAAAGACAGTACTGCTGGATAGCAATTACAATCCTCTCACACCGGGGCGCCAGAGATTTCCACAGGATAACTCAAGTAGGTCCAGACTCAGGAAGAGCAAAGATCGGAGTCTTAAAACACATTTCACACTGGAAAAAAAAACATTCAAACTCCCTGAAATCTGGCTTTTGTCTTTAATATGAAAGGATATAACCAGCATCCAGTCAGAACCAAATAACTGTAGGGCTGCTGAAAGTACGTATCAGCTTCAGCCTGATGGGCAGGGATGTAAACAGATCAGCCAGTGAGTGTAGCCCAGAAATAAATGTGAGGAAAAATGATTACCAGCCACAGTGTCTCGCAAGACGGCTCTGAAACTTACAGAACACTAACTCACAGATAAACCAAAGAGTGATGGATTCATTTCACTGGTCTGCGAGGCAGCTGGCAGTTCACTCTCAGTCCTGCTGTGGTGGGGCTAACTCACACAGTCTAGCAAGAAATAAGGAACACTTTTTCTGAGAAAGTCATGCTTATCAGTCATTGTGTTCTTCTAAAGCTTGTGGGATTGTCAAAATGCCATTTCTTTTTGCTACAGGGGTCTTTAAGTTTGCCTTCAAGAGCCTCTAGGGGAACGGCGCCGGTGGCATTAGCAATTTCCGAGGTTTAGAAACTCGCACGTATGATCTCATTTTAGTCAGCAAGGTTTTATTTCTTCCAGGCACAGATAACCACGGTTTGATTCTCATTCAAATAAAATATACTCATTAAAACCTTATTTATCATACCTGAATGCCATGAGCTTAGAGGTAATATTAAGAAGCACTGGTCAGGCTCATCGATGAAGATAGATCAAGCATTTATTTCCTCAGTTGCTGGGATGTCGAAAATAATGCACCAAAAAAATTGACTGGTGATTGCATTCAACAATATTCAGCACGACTGGCCCAACCTTTGTAATGTTCTAGCCTTCGGGACGTTTGGGATCATCTGGTATTGCTCGGGTCAATTTGACTCAAATACAGCACACTGCAAAAACTGATTTTTAAGAAAGTAAAACAGCCTTGTTTTTAGACATTTTGTCTTATTTTTGTCTAAAAAGAAAATATATTCTTACAGCCATACTTGAAATAAGCCAAATCTTCTTAAATATGGTCACAGTTTCTAGATTTGAGCAAAAGAATCTGCCAATGGGGTAAGCAACATTTGCTTGGCTAGATTCCTTAAAAATGGCAAAGTTTTCTTTGCTAGATTCCTTAAAAATAGCAAAATGTTCTGCATTTAGAACAATTTGCTATTTTTAAGGAATCTAGCCAAGCAAATTTACCTTACCCCATTGGCAGATTTTTTTTTTTGCTCAAATCTAGAAAATTTGACCATATTTAAGAAGATCTGGCCTATTTCAAGTAGGGCTGTACGAATATATTTTCTTTTTAGACAAAAAATAAGTAAAAATGTCTAAAAACAAGACTATTTTACTTACTTAGAAATCAGTTTTTGCAGACGTTTAATTGGAGATGTGCAAAATGTTTTTGGTAGCCCACGAATGCACCATTATCAAGCAGCAATTGAATAAACGTGAATTAATGTGGACATTTTTGCTTCCAGAATCGTCATCGTCATGAAAATCATGTTGATCTGAACTTCAATTAAAAAATGCATTTTGTTAAATATAGATCTTTGACATGAACAGGAATCTGCTCAAATCTGTATCAGGAACAGATCAGAACTGTACAAGAACTGAAAGTCAGTTTGGTTCCTCAAAACCAGAATCAACCCTCAATCTGGGGCTGAAAGTCCCGACCACTCACCTGAACACAATCATATTATTAAAATGAACAGTAGCAAGATAATAATCAAAAGAAATCAACCCCCATCATTTAAACTATCTAAGGTGCATTTTTATTTTTTAGTTAGGACAATGTCCCATTCATTCACATGGAGGGGGTGGGGCACAAAACCCTGAGGCAACCACTAGGGGGAGCATGTTCTATTGTCTACTTATATATGTCAATGGCCAGGTTGCTGGTGATCATCCTTTATTAAAGCCATACTATGCACTCAATTTTGGATTGTTTTTAGCACCCCCTAGTGGCCGTTTTAAATCACTGTCGTAAAAATGTTAGCACCATTGTTTAAAACACCTAAATCTAACTGTTGAAATGTCTCCTCAGCCTTCACTGCTTTCTACTGGAGCGGTTCATCACTCATTCTAAGAAATCAGCTGTGTTCAAGCAGGGAGAGATGCTCAGGAATCATGAGCTAAAAACACTCTGGTGCTAGCATAACAGCTAGCCACCTAACCCTCGTGTGATACGTGACTTTGTGAGACTTCAGGGCACTGGACCAGAGAGTCAGAAGTTACAAACGTGGTATTCTGGATCCAAGCAGCAGATGGGGCTGAGTGACTTTTCATGAACCTGTAAAGGGTCAGATTAGCACAGACTGGCTCAAGAAAATATTTAAAAATATAAAAAGTTACATAATGTGAATTTAAATAAACTATGATGCAGGAAGCACAATACATCAAATCAACTATATCCATATGTCTTTAATCATAACATGATTGAACTCCACTCTCCTGATCAAAGTGCTTCCAACTGTTTAGTGGAAAGTGCAGTATATATATAGTGAGGGTGTCAATCAATCACATCAACTGGGGTAATTAGGTTTCCTCACAACAGCAATAATATAGATCTCAGCTGCAAAATGAATCAGCCATCATTCCAGGCTTTGGTAGGTATGCGCCATGTGATAACCTGATGCACAACAAACAGCAGACACAACCGCGCTGAGACAATAAAACCAGCGGATGTTCAATATCAACAGTAAAAAATCAGCACACACAGCAAAGCTGGAAGAAGAATTCCTGCATGGAAATGGTTTTACTCTAAGTGCTCAACTGAGTCATTTCTGCAAGCCCCGCTTTGACAGCCACACACCTCCCACATCTCCCATCTCAACAGCCTCTGGGTGTGGCTAATCACTCTGTAGCTTCATCATCGCCCAGATGACAGCTCCGGCTATAAAGATCCACTGTTTACAGCAGGCGTGGCTGCTGCAGTGGACTGCTGTAAACACAATGTGCCTGTTTACTAGCCTTGAACACAAAGCATCTCAACACTGTTTCAAAGAAAAAAAAAGAAAAGAAGAAGACATCCTCCCTCTAAGCACGGCAAAATAACTCTGAATTTCTTTACAGTTCAGACTAAGGTCCTTAGAGGATTTTCCTGGGGCGCTAAGAGTTGGTTTATGCTGATTTACCCCTGACTGATTATGATAAGGAAAGGCTGACGGGTAGCTTGCCAGTCCTGTGTTGACCTCCACAATCCCTCTGACTCAAAGGCACCAGAGGGTCTGCACTATCTGATCTCATTGGCTGAACACTAGACCGTGCTGAAGCATGCAGAAACCCCTATGTACAAACGCCTATACATTTTATTTTCTTGGCTCAAGACACGCCAAGGTTTAATGAAGAACTTATTCAGTAAAAAAAAAAAAGTAAAAGCTTACAAAAGGGGGGGAAAGAATCTAACTTTTTTTTTCTTTTTCCATTTTTATTGTTCTTGCTTAAGAGCAGAATGACCTTTCATCTATCAGGGCAGAGCACCGCATCCTCCTATATATAAATTTAATTCTCCCAGTAAATTAGGATTGATCACCAGCTCTAGGCCACAATCAGCATCCGTGATCTAATCAGAGTTCGGCCTAGACAGAAAAGGATACTTCCATAAATAAAAACCATATGAGCGCCGGCAAATGCCTATAACAGAGAGGCTAAATTCGATCATCCTCTTCCTTTCCACAGGTGTGCTTTTAGCTCTCTACCTTTCAAAGACTGCCAGTCTGATAAAATGCTCACCATGTGTAACCTCACTGTTGTTTTCCTGCACTCGGGCTTTTACATCATACTTGCATCAGCGGATGTGAGCACCACATGCAAGAGTCACTGCTAAGCAGGTAATGCCCATGGAAGCCTGGCTGGGGTGATCCCAGTGAGACAGAATCTGTCAGAGGCGCCTTGCCCGGCGACACCCAGGGTAATAAATTACCCAGAATTAACACATCATCCTGCGCTGCACACAGCAGACACACTCAGCTCACGCTATGCAGCTTAATGGATCTATTAACCAAATGGAGACAGGGGTGCTCAGCTTCAGAGTTAAATTTCATGTTTTTAGGTGCTAAAAAAAAAATCCTGTAGAGAAATCTGATCCCCCATTTCATTTAACTCTTGGAAAAGTACTAGAAGGTAGCTAGTGTGATGCAGCCTAGACTCACACATTATTCACAATAAAAACATGGTTTGTTTTTTAAGCTAACATGTTTTAACACCTCTTCTGGTAGTCCTGTGCTTCAACCTGAATAAACAAATCTGCTGCAACAAAAAAAAAACTCCAAAGCACAGAAGGAATCTGCAGCACGCTCTTTATCACCTGTTTAAGAGGAGCTCTGACATGTTTCTTCACGGCCATTAAAAGCATACTCTCCTGTTGATGTCTGTCACTGATAGTAGGGGATATAAATCCCAGCTGCGCTGCTTTTATCTATCTGGCATCTCTGGTACACAACCAGCACTGTGACATGCTGATACTGTGGCATGCAGCAAAAAAAAAAAAAAAAAACCTAAAAATTTCAGACCGACACTCTTTTTATCACAAAAGGTTAATACAGACTAGAGAAAGGTTTACCGAGTCTTTCATTTCTCCAGGACTCTGCTGACATGTGTTGACGGTAGCACGGGTGATAGACAGCGTTAAAATTAAAACTCCCTCCCTCTGAAGGAGTAAATAAAACAGGAATGGAAAGTCTGTGACAAATGTTATATTAGGTTACGATGCCAACTGTTTCATGGGCAAATTCCTGCAAATTTAAAAGGCCATTTTATTTCTGCCTGCTAAAGCTTCGTGTTTCTTTTTTGCATATTTTGCTTGCATAAGAAAAAAAAAATCCTCTGCAGCCATAATACATTTTTAATGAGAGAAAAAGAATTAAACCTGAAAAGCGTAAAACCAGGAAATTTGAATGACTACTGGAAAGTGATGCGTTTTTGTTGCAAAGAAACAACCCTATGCAAAAAACCAAAGGAAATTTAAGGTTCTTGTCACTTTTAAAAACGTTATTTTTTTTTTCAAACAGAAAAAAAAATTTCTGCTAAAAATCATAAAAAGGTTTTAGCCAATGTGGAATTTACACACACACAGTCGTGTGAGTGCGTTTGATGAATATTATTCTGAAACAAAAACTGAAACAGCAGGACAAACGTGCACAGTGTCACGTCGCGCCAACTCACTCAGGGTCACCCCGTCCTGCCGCCGCACTCATTAGTTTATTAATAGGAGTGGAGATGATTTGTTTTAGCAAAAAAAATTATAAAAATCACCTGAAGTGAAGCGTTAACCTAAATACAGACGCACAAGGAAGGTCATGTGACTCCATGGCAGGTATGGGAGCTAAGATCTGAGCTTCAGTCAAACATTTTTAATCAAACAGATTTTGTTCTCTCTCTCTTTGGATCCAACACCTGAGTAAATATGCTTTGGACACAGTTCTGTTAATGTATAATTGATTAGAATGGCGCTGGTTATGCTAATTAGCCACATGCAGCTAAAAAATACCTGTGTCATGAGAGCTGTTGTTTTTAAGTGATTTGAATGTAAATAACTAAAATACTTCAGAGGAAATGAAGATTTCTTACAAGGTCGCCTCATTTTCTTCTTGCTTTTAAGTTTCAGTTCAAACATAGTTAAAAAAAAAAAAAAAGTACTTTTCTCGCATCTGAAAAGCATTAAAATAATTGACCTAATTAGAAGCTAATTGAACATTTTTAAAGAATAAGCTGCACTGAAGGATCACTCTTTAAATTCAGTCAAGAGAATCTGTTTCTGCTCATCTGGACACTCCTGCTTTGTAGATTAAGTGAAAAAAAAACTAAAGTTTAAAAATTCTGTTTGTGTCTAAAGTTGAGTTTTAAATACAAGAATTGAATTTTTAATAACTTTTTCTTTTCTGATATGAAAGGGTAATCTGGAAATAAATAAGAACAATTTACAAGTATAATTGCAGTGTAACTATTTATTTATTTTTAGTAAACTAATTTAATCCAATAACCATTTAAATTTCTAAATTTGAATTGAATGTTAACCATTGTGGCTGTAAACTATTATGACATATTTAAACCTGGCAGTGGCTTACAGCAGAACTCACCAGTGATTCAGACACATTTATAATTATTAGTTTAACAAATGACAGTTTAATAGCTTCAGACTTCAGCTCATTTGAATGTAAAATCATTCTGATTTCAGATGTGAATCAAAACGTTGTCATTTAGTGTTCCACAGCACTCTACAGCTGTCCTATCCTATCGTGCTGTGACTTCAATTCAATTCAGTTCATTTCTAAAGCGCCAGTTAACATCTCAAAACACTGAACGAAGCAACAAATCCAGATCATTTCTGGTCCAGATTCAGTTCAACTATTAGTACTATTAGTACTATCAACTTTTTTTTTTAATTAATTTTGTTTATCTCTGTTTTTGCACATTAGACAAAATTGTAATGTATATAATAGATGAGCAAGATGGAGGTAGGATTTAAAAAGCATTAGCTTCCTCCTACTCCATTTCGACCTTAATGGACCAGTTTTTTTCTTTATTTGTGTAACTGTTGATTTTTAAAAAACTTTTATTGTCTATAATCAAAGTTTATTATAATTTGTAACTTGTTCAAAATGTTCGAAATAAACATTCATTCATCTAACTGCAAAAATGCAACTCAGCTGTAACAAAATTAGATTATATTATGAAAAGCCAATTTGTCAAAATTGTGATATTTAAAGAAACCAGCAGACTTCATTGGATCTTTCCTTCATGCAAATGTTTTTAAATGTGTCACATTAAAGGCACACTAGGTAGTTTTGGTTTGTTGTTAGCACCCCCTAGTGTTTGTTTTAAATCACTGTAGTTAAAAACAAACAGTTGACCCTTCCCTCCTGCTGTGTGCTCGTGTTTTCAATTATCAGATAAAGGTTTTCTTTGGGGCTCTGCCAGGGTTTCTGCAGGTTCAAGGAAGCCAAATTTAAGACTTTTTAAGACCTGTTTTAAGGCAACTTTGATCAAATTTAAGACCTTACATTCACGGAATGAGAAAGGGGATGTGATCACCTTACAAATAGTTCTGACTAAACCTTTACTGGTACTGAAAGTGCAATAAAATAACAAACATCAAGATATAATTGATCTGCATTATATCTTACGGAAGTGTATTGCATTCACCTGAAAACAATTTTTAAAAGCTCCTTTTTACTGAATTAACGAGATAATAACAGCCTTAGTGACCTAGACCCTTCTAGACCCTAGAGGTCTGGTGTACTGCTGAGTTTCAGATCTTCGTAACCCAGAAATCATAGGGGCCCTAGAAATCTAAGACCTTTGGACACTGAATTTAAGGATTATTTATCATTTTTTATGATATTTAAGGCCTTCATTTTTTAATGCAAATTTACGACCTTTTAATGCTTTTTAAGGACCTGCCAATACCCTGTCCGCCATGATGAACATGATATAATAGATCTCTTAGCTCATATCTATGATGTCTGTGTCTTCAGCTCGTCTGTCCTGAGCAGGTTCTGCGGTGGAAACATGGACTGCTGTAAAGCGTTACTGCTTCTTGTGAGATACGTGACTTTGTGAGACTTCAGGGCACCGGACCGGAGAGACTGAAGTTGCAAACGTGGCATTCTGGACGCAAGCAGCAGATGGAGCTGAGTGACTTTTTCATTAACCCTGTAAAGGGTCTTTTTCTTTTTTTTAAATATGAACAAGTTACTTAGAGTGTCTTTAAGAGAGCATGGCATGCTGGGTAGAAATGTTTGAAAAAAAAAAGGATTTTTTTGTTTTTACACAGAAAATAACCTAATAAAACTCAAACTGTAATCATAAAATTTCCATAAGTAACAACAATTAAATAAAAATGTTTTCTCTTTGACTGTAATGGATTATTGTTAGGTTTATTTTGTAATTTATTTATGTGACATATTTATCCTGTTACTCCTCAACTCTGTTTCTGATTGGACAGAATTCTATTAGATAATTTATTTAAAAATACACATCAATAAGATGGCAGACTAATAGAAATTAGATCTCTAATGATAGCTCTAATCACTACAATTTGGATTTCCATGGTAAAAAAAAATTATTGATTTAAGTCAGCACTAACCATTCACAAAATATTGAATTTGTTTTTTTCAGAGCAATCTTTTTTATTTATTTTTTGAAAACAGTTTCCAGAAACACCTACATCCACATGAAAACACTGGAAATGACCCAAAATGCTGCAGTAATTCAGCCAGGCCTGAATGTGGCGCTATAGTGCTGTAAAACTCACCGGTTTTTAGTCGACGTGCATCAAAAAACATCACCTGGTGATTGGAATCAGCCAGTATTTAGCATGATTGGCTTAATATGTAATCAGCCAGTTTAAAACTCAAATATCCTTCTTTTTTCCCCAGTCTGTGAATGCGAAATTTTGAATATTTTTAAACAAAAAAACAACTGATTATGCAACCGTCACATGGCATCAATCGAAAAAGTTGAGTTTTTCAGTTGAACAATTCAGTAAACATCTAATTTCGTTCACTAAAACTGCATTCTGCACCGGAAATTAAGAGAACATTTACTCTTCGTGGGGAAAGCCAGATGATGGAATGCAAAGTAAAAAAATGTTCCCTTACACAAAGTGCGGCGCATCAAGGTTCAAAACGTGGACGACCTGCATAAGTGCACTCATTGTCTCCTGTTTAAGTGGGGTCAAGACAGACCACGTTGAGTCATGAGCATAAGGGCTCATCAAAAGAAACACCCAGTCCAACCCAGGAAACTATGCAACCATTTTTTAAAAACAAAGACAAGCTTTATCCTCCACACTTAAGGTGCTTTGCTCCGTGAGGTTCCTAAAAGTTTAATGGGAACGCTCACCCAGAGAAGGAGACCTGATAAGAAAACCTAAACTATAATTCAGGATCTGACACAGCATGTTAGGACATCCGTCACAACAATGAACAGAAAGTTCTGGAGGCGAAGGAAGAAGAGAATAAAACACTGAACAAATAACACTTAATTGAGGTCAGTGTGATTGAACGCTGCAAGGCTAGGATGGCTTTAACATAGGTTCCAGATGGCAGGTTGTTATTTCCATGTGCCCTGCTAATACTGCAGGATTCAACGCCGGTAACCTGAGTGTCCCCTGGGCCCCCTGGCTCCTCCACCGCACTGAAATCAGGGCCAAGCTTCCTCTGCTTGCTTCTCTGCAGGTTTACTCAACTTTAAAAGGAGGGAGTGTTTGGATGTAGTAGGTGGAGGAGGGGTGTGTGGCTGTGTGTGGAGGTGGGGGCTGTGCAAGGGAAACAAAGCATGTTAACACCATCTATGTGTTTAACAAGTTTGGAGACAAGCTGGGGTTTCCTTCAAATCCTCATCGGATGGTGTTTCGTACTCCTTGACAGCAGGAGAGAATCTCCCATTTATGACTTGCCTTTTTATTTCCCCTGTGTCGTCTCAGCTAAGCTAGCAGAAACACACTCATTTTGTCATTTAAATGCCTAAAATACAGTCAATACCTCTCACTGCCAATTCCTCAGAAAATCAGAAACACACAGATCAATGGAACACCTCTGAAATCGTCTTTCTACTCGCGCGCTGCGTTTTCCGTGTTATGTTAAGATCTGAGAGCCGGCGCCACGGCTGAAGACTCCCTTATTATTAGTTCTGGTTTTTGTCCAAGTATAGGCAGATCTCTCTGTTGTTTTCTTAAATTAACCCAAACAGTTGAGGTAGATTTACATGTATTTAAACTATTAACTGTCCTTAAAGCAGACCAAGGCTTCAACACGTGGCACTAATTTGCAAACACGTGAAAAAGCAAATACAATAAAAATGCTTTATGTGCATTAAGGGTTTAGCTATTTCTGCACAAAACCTGCAGCTTTAAGATTTCACGGATCAAAACTATGTAAGAAACCAAGGTTTTGTGTGCAATGAATAGTTATTAGTCCCAGTGCGCTGACTATTTTCAAAGACTTTTAAAAGCAATGCAAAGTTTAAACTTTAACTTTCAGCAATGACCACCTCACTAAGTATTCCAACATTCCTCTAACAAAGATAAAGTGATATTTATTCTCGTGTTTAGTTAGCTGTAGTGTCTGCTCTTTTAGTTCAGGCATAAGACAAAAGATAAATTCATCAATCCAGATTTTGGACAGTTTTCTATTAAACCAGCAGCTGTGTAAACATGTGCAGACATCTGACAATCAACTAACTAAAGCTGGAGCTTTGTGACACGCAAAAAAAAAAAAAAAAAAAAAAAAAAAAAACGCTGTGAAAGTGTGAAGTTAAAGCTGAAGCATGATCTTTCCCAGGAAGACTTATTGGTTTTGTAGATCAATAGCCTGCTTGAGAGGGATGTTAACCAGCTGATAAAAGCCTCACACAAAGAGAGGGCTCACCCCACATAGCTTAGCATTAAAATCCAGTAGCTATACACAGAATTATTCTGAATTATTAAAGATGCCCTGAAAATAATTTGAGATAAATAACCAGTTTGGGGGGAAAACCTTAAATCTTCATTATGAAGTATAGAACTTTACACACATATACACTGCAAAGACAAATGTGCTGATTAGGGAATAAAAACTGAACATTTTTTGTGTTTGTTTGCATGAAAAAAACCCCTCCAACTTTTTTGGATTCTTGACTTAATAAATCGGGTGCAACGTAATACAAATAATTTTTACTGATGTGTTTTGGAGGTAATCATAAGATGAAAAGCAAATAGGCATTTTTGTAAATTTGTGTGCACTACCGATGATTTATAAGGTACCGTATGTATACTATTCTATATCATCTTGGTGAATTAATCTATGTGGTTTTACACAGAAGAGATTCAGGCTCCTTCTGAATAAAGCCATGTTTTAATAAAGCAGAATCCCCCAAAAGAAAAAGATCAGACCAGGTGATGCAGGCAGAAACAGATCACTACTTAAGTACTGCTGTAGTACTTGTAAGCAGTGCTTGTTTTGGCTACTTTCTTTGCTTCAAGTTCTTGCAGCACCTGGAAAACAAGCTCAGATTTTCCAAATTAACGAGATAACTTAGTAAAAGATATAATAAAAAGCTCTGTTTTTCCGAATTGACGAGATAACTTTTAGTAAAAAAAAAAAAAGCTGTTTTTCCGAATTGACGATTAAACTTTTAGTTAAAAAAAAAAAAAAAAGCTGTTTTTCCTAATTAACGAGATAACTTTTAGTAAAAAAAATTAATTACCGGTACAAAGCTCTGGTTTTCCGATTTAACAATATAACTTTTAGTTTAAAAAAATGCTGTTTTTCAGAATTAACGATCTTTTAATAAAGAAATAATAAAAAGTGTTGTTTTTCCGAATTGACGATAACTTTTAGTTTAAAAAAATGCTGTTTTTCAGAATTAACGAGATAACTTAAAAGATAAAATAAAAAGCTCTGTTTTTCCGAATTTACATAAGTTTTAGTAAAAAAAAAACAACAGTTTTTCCGAATTAACAAGATAAATTTTAGTAAAAACATAAATTAAAAAGCTCTGGTTTTCCGAATTAACGAGATAACTTTTAGTAGTGTTGTTTTTCCGAATTAACGAGATAACTTTTAGTAGTGTTGTTTTTCCGAATTAACGAGATAATAATAGCCTAAAGAAATCCCTCTGCATGTTCTGTAGCAGGGTAAAAGAAACTCAAACATGTCCCCTTTGTTGAGTTTAATTCACTTTTACTTTTTATGGATTGAGAAACTGGGAAATAATCTTGTCTACGAACTACGTCGATGGGATTATTATTAATTTGTCAATCAGAGCAGACACCTGAGGGAATTGCACCTGTTCAAATGTAAATCCCCATCGGATCTTCTGGACGTAGGTGTGTTTCTCCAGGATCAGTTGACTAAATATGGGATGCTCCACAGTTATACGTTGATGCATTTGAAAGGCATTCAGTTTGGATACGTGGTGACACAGGAAACAACCAGAAGATTACTAACAATTCTAGACCCTAGTGGAGTACAGCTCAGAGATACAGCTACACTCCGGACCGCAAGGGTCAAGGTCACTTTAGCCTATTATTATCTTGTTAATTTGGAAAGACAGAGCAGTTTTTATTTATTTGTGTTAAAGTTATCTTGTTAATTTGGAAAGACAGAGCAGTTTTTATTTATTTGTGTTAAAGTTATCTTGTTAATTTGGAAAGACAGAGCAGTTTTTATTTATTTTTGTTAAAGTTATCTTGTTATTTTGGAAAAACAGAGCTTTTAATTTTTTTCGAGTGAATGCAATATGCTTCCGTAGCTTCTTATACATTTTCTGTTTTTTTTTTTCTCTCTCCATGGTTGTGATCAAATTATTTCAGTTTTTAATCAACTAAATGTTGTGTCTGAGATTAGTATGCCCCAAATTAATAAGCTTTTTATATAAAAAATAAAAAACAGCTGCAAACTACCATGACTGATGTCGGGTTAAACTGCATGATTGTTTTTCACAATCTTTCTGTAATGTGTTTTCTTTTCTAATTAATTCTCTTGTAGACGACTGTTTGCGACCCACTACACGAGTACTTGAATCGACGCAAATAAATAAAAATAAATGACTAAACAGGAGTTATGAGCTTGTCAGATGACAGCAATAAATAACTCCTGCTCGGGGTCCAGCTGTGCACTAAAAAAACTCCAGTTTCCTTTAGAATGATTTTTGTTCCAACTCAGCACAACTGCAGCTTTTCCAGCCAGGATCTAAATCTAAACCCGCGCTCCTTCAGTGTTTCTGCTGGTGTTCAGACGCATGCATGAAAAAATCCAGGCACATTAAGAGCTCCGTATACAGCTGAAAAGAGGCTGGCCTGGAAAAGCTTTTTAAGGAAAACACAGGTAACTAATGGCTGCAGTCAGACCGGCAAGATTATAGCCGGAACAGAACCCAGTTTTAGCTGGCGGCGTTAATGCCTTGCACTTTCTCTCACTGCTTTTCGCTGTTCAGAATTCATTAGTGCATATTTCTGCGATACAGTCTTTAGAACAGCATCCATATAAGGCTGTGAACAACACTTCTTAATGGCAAGTTAACATGTTTTAGCACCATCTGCTTCCTATTGTTTGCTAAAAGTACATCAAGTTTTAAAACATATAAAACTGAGTTATTGAAGAAGAAAAATTCAGAGGTTAACAAAGATCTGGAATTGAAGCCTGCTTTAATAAAATCCAAAATAACATCAGGAGTCTAGGTAATCTTTACGCAGGTGTTCTCATCGAGAGGTAATTCTGTAAACAGGAGAAACCCCAGTAAATCCTATAGGAGTTTACTTCAGCTGTTGTGGAAAAATGTCAAGCTTTGCCCTTCTGGTCAAGTGCTCCTGACCGAGTGTCAGAATGTGATGTATTGGCTTTGAGAATGTGTGGGACTCGAGTGTTCACACCGGCCAGATTTAGACCGTAGTAAAATATTAAAAAGAAACCACTGCATACAGAGAACGTGCACCAACAGCTTTATGGTTATCATGTTATTAACATAGCATCATGTGGTTGGTACCTGTTTGAGATTTTAAAAAAACAATTCATTATATAAACCTGATTATTGATGGGTGATATAATTAGATTTTAACAGATTTGAATTGGAACATATTTTTTTTTGTAATTCTGACAATAACACTGAAATACACCCCCACACCACTAGGTGGTTCATGTAAAGCTCCGTGCCTCGCATCTACACAGAGGTAGACAAAACACTTTTTAAAATCTCCACTATGGAAAGTGTTTTTTTAAAACCTCAGTTTATCTATACATAAACTCCAATTATGTGTTAACTGGAGGCACAAACAGAAAAAAACCTCAGCATTAAAAAATATCTGGAGTCGAGTAAACAAGGGCTGCGGGCCTGTTTCTGCCCACACCTTTTTAGATGTAACACACTTTAAGCCTTATCCCTGCTAATAGCTAAAATTGTGTTTAGCTCACATGACTTTACTGTGAGTTGCTGATTTTGACGTTTTTGTGGCCAGAGCAATGTAAGCACGCTTGGACAGATTTACCAAATTAGAACTCAAAAGTCCAAAAATGGAGGAACTAGTTGCCAAACACAAAGTCCTATTTGGGATTACTTTGGCTTTAAACTGACTGATTTGTGCAGACGTATAGGTGGCAGCAAAGGACTCAAACATCTACGCTCCAGCTAAGTATGCTAAGCTAACTCAGTGCTAACAGCTGCTGCTACTACGTCACCAAATCACTCAAAAAGAACTGCTCCAGTGATTTATTTCATGATAGCGCACATGTTCACTGAAGGAGGTATTTTTACTCTTATTTTAGTTTAATTTTGTATTAGTTGTGTCATACATAGCTGAATCTGTCACACAGATAAACACTGGTGTTCTGACTCGCTGAATATTCCTACAGCAGCACCGGTAGAGCAACACCGACCTGTAAACACGGTTAAACTGGACAAAAGCCAGTCTCTGTTTGTTTCTCTCCCCACCACCGTGGTTATTATTTAGATAAATATATTTTCTGAAGACAGGCGGTCGATACATTTGTCTGATCACCCAATAAGCTGTAGCGATATGTTAGCATTACCGGTTAGCCAAAGGCAGCTGAAGCAACACCTATTTCCCATTGCCTTGTGTTACCCTAAATAGTGCTGTATAATTTGCTGTTGCTATAAATAATGCTGCATTATGATGTTGCAGCATTTTATAAATCTGAGGCTGTAGAATTGTATTCCACTTGAACCAGTGTTAACGTAGGAAGGATATGCTATGCTATCCACTGCAAAAATGCACAAAATGATTCAAATCTGCTTAGAAATTATATTAGATCTACAAATCTCCTGTTATATTCTTTTTTTTCTTGCATTACACTGAGAAATCAAGTGGTTGCACTGTTTTATAACTTGCTAAATAAATCTGAGATATATATACCTAAAACAAGATTTCATTGTAAAAGAAATCCTTGCTTATAGGAGAGCATTTATCATGCAACTGGTTGGTTCTTCCTCGCTGATTTTCCAGTGTACTTTCTTTTAACAGTACAGCAGAAACCCAGTCAGAAAAGACAGAAATTCAAAGAGGAATGCAAATTCACAGTGCCTTTTAAAAAAGCCCCAAAAAGCTTTCCCACCAAGTTGTCATTTTGTACAACACTGCTTCAAACAAAGGGAAGCCAAGCAATAGAGACACAAGGCAACGCGTGGGTGGCTCAGTGGGCAAAAGGAGAGACAGAGATATGCCAGAGCTGCTTTCTCTCCTGATTACAGCTTTTTGCTCTTAATTTCTAAAGCTTAAAATACAAAATGGGAAAAAAATCTGATGCATAATTTGCGTTACTTCCCTAATCTGAAAACGACTGAACAGGTATAGTATATGACGCATGAACTCCAGCTCCTTCTGTCTACAATCCTTTCTGCGATGAGACATCTTGACACACACTACTGTTTGAAATATTTTAGAAACACACTCTACTCACTTCTGTAGCTTGGAAATTCCTACAGCCAGTGAAACATGAATACAAAATTAGATTTAACATGCAAATCCTGAATAAAATTAAACAAAATGAGAGCGAGCTGACATCAAGTGGTTTCATCTTACAGCATGTTTTTCCAGAGAATATCCATAACAGCATCAACTGCAAAACATAAAACCAGCAAGTACGATAGCCAGAAAACTACAGAGATGTGGGCTGCACTAATCAATTTTGAGGGAAAAATATTTTACATAAACTTTCCGAAAATGACTTTTATGAATTGAACAGAGCTTACTCATGTTAACTCAGTCTGCCGGAGTGAAAGAAGGCTGGGCGTTCTTCCATTTTGTGCAGCCAGTTGATAATTTAGTCTGATATGTTGCATGTATTTTTACATAAAATACTTTTATGCAGCTTTAAAGCAGCTGCTTGTGACTGGAAAAAGCTGCATGGGCACTTGGGAGAGTTGCATGGTTTGAAGTGCATCGAGCAGCTCCGTTGATCTACAGTGTTAATGCATGCGTGCTGAGGCAGCCCATTACTTATTGAACAGTGCACATGTACTACATATCAAGACGACAGCAAAATGCCCGAGCTCTACGGTGGATATCTAAAAATGCAAGCTGGCGGTGAAATTAAAAGTATGCTCTCTGATCCAAGAATACGTTGCACCATTGTGTAAAAGGTCACATGTCGCGGGAACGTTTTTGCTCACTTCCTTTAGCTGCGATGCTCAGATTCAGTTCCATCTCATCAACACTTAAAATCATTTTGAACAAACAAAATCACTAAACAGACAAGAAGATGATAACAAATATATAATACTTTTACACAATAATGTTTTATTGGAAACATGTGTTTTTAATATGAATTTTAAAAGATGCTTTTATATTTTGGGGGCAAATTAAAGAGCTATAGTGAAGTGGCTGCATGATTTATTTATTTATAACATAAAATTTCAGGTTGGAAGAGACGCCACACTCATCCACAATCAATTAATCATTGACGCTTACACAGTAGGGCTGCTTGACAATGGAGAAAAATCATGATCAGGATTATTTTGATAAAAATTTAAATCACAACTTTTTAACATAGGCTCATGTTTAATTTTAATGAAACTGTAGGGACCTCTTTCCATCAATAGGTGGCAGAGTTGAGTGGTTTTAGTGGTGATAAAGATTACTTTTATCATACTATAATCAATAATATACTATCTATTAAAAATACACACAGGCTTATTTAGGAATATATTATATTAATTATGAAATATCTGTAACACTTAGACAACAAAACAGAGAAATTCAACGCTGCTATAAAAGTAGAGAAGAGCTGTTACATCTAAGCTGGGAATGCTCATAAAAAGGTTTTTTTTTTTCTTGACACTTTTCAAACGTAAAATATCACTAAACCACAAAGAGTGTGGATGAATGAAAATAACTGAAGTATGCCTTGTTGCTCTGTTTTGCCCTCATTCTGGCATCTTTACTTGCTCTCTCTGTTTAAAACACAAGATGAATGTGAGTTTATCTTTCACAGGGGGAGGAAATGTGTCACTTGAAAGTCAGTTAATTATGGAATAAGGTTTGTGCCAAAAACATCAACTGAAAAATACAGTGACAAACAAAAGATAAGAAAATAAAGCAACCAAAAAAAAAATTAGAAGCATAATTGTGAAATTCAAAATAACTATAAACAAAATTAACTAATTCATAAAATTTCGGTTGTGCTGCACCTCGGTTTTGCTTCTGCTCTAAGTTTTTAGCCGGTCTAGTGAACTAGACCGTCATTTCTGCTCTGCAGAATTTGGTCTAGCCATGCTCATTGGAACCTCTGCAGCCCACTGATTGGTCCGGTCAGTCTCGTACCGGGCCAATCACAATGCTTAAACGGGTTAGAGGGCGGGATTAACCGATGAGCTCCGACTCTGAATTTAAACAATCATGGCGGCAGTTCGGGAACCGCGTTTGTTTGAAACGTCTTTATTATGAACTTTAGACGATTTAGATTTGAGCTTTTCTCTAAGACGTGAACAGATAGAGGCACCCAAGTCTTTTATTTTGAAAGAGTATTTATTGGCCACTTTGCCGACAGGACACGGTAAATCTACCAGCTGGTTCCTGTTTTTGCTAAATGGCTCTAGCGCTATCCAATAGCATGTGCAGACGGTTTGATTGACAACCATTGATCCCGCCCCTATGAATGCGTCGTTTCAGTGGACCGTGACTATATATCTACATATATAGTCTGGTTTACCAGGCTACTAAGTGTTTGCTTTTGAAAGAAAGTCTCGGTGGGAGGGGCTTTCCAGTGCTTCAATCTCATTGGTTATGAGGGTTTGGAGTAGGTGGCTCCATATACTGTATATGGCAAACAGAGCCAGCAAGCTCTCCTAACCAATGAATATTGAAGCACTGGAAAGCTCCTCCCACAGAGACTTTATTTCAAAAACCCAGGGTAGAAGCAAAACTATGGGCAGAAACTTGTGCCATCAGAAACTGAGTTTGAATTAGTTATATTTGAATATGTATTGCTCGAATTGAATCTGAATTGTTCAACTTGAATAAATGCTTTGAAAAAATGAATCTGAATTACTAATTTGAAATTCAATTTATTTGTTTGGAAAAGACTTTCACTAAATTGAAACTGAATTTAATGTTTTGAAACTGATTTCATTTGCTTTGAAACTGCATTTAATTCAAGTGAAAATTCAGTTTCAATAGTTTCTGTTTCAGTTCCCACCGTTCAGATTCAGTTTTACAATTCAATTTCAAAACTTAAATTCACTTTTCTGTGCCACACATCCGGGTCCTGAGAAAACTCCAGCTCAATCGAGTGCAGATAGACCGATCAGCGTATAAAGAACTGCGTCCTCCTGACCGATCGCCCCAGCTCCACAGTGTAATCTCTCTGTCAGAGCAATGAAGCTTCAGGGCGTTTATTAAATCATAACTCACTAAATACTAAACTGATTTTCACGCTGTTTTTTTGCTTGTTACTTACAGTTACAACTTTAAACTTTATGAAATTGGTTGTTAGTTCTTTTTAGGTCTCTCCTTTTCTGCTCTCCTCTGTGACGCTTGCGGGCCGGCGAGGGGGAAGGAAGGGGGGTCAGGTCTGCAGCGCTGACAGTCTGACACACAGAGAGGAGAGGGTGTCTTTGTGACTCAGCTTTGCTGCGTTTTTGCAGCTTTCAGAAGGACAGACGCTCAGGCCCGTCGCCCCCCTAAATGAACTACATCGCCCCCTGAAAATTTTGTAAAATTCTATTAATCATAGAAACATGTTCAACTAGTTCTAACATTTTTATTTAAATTTGTATCCATACAAAATGAAAAATATGAACATTTTAATAAACAATTTAACAATTTAATACACATTTGGTTGTTACAAGTCGTCTTGAACTCATCACGGACGCTCGGTAAAGTTGGAGCTTTAGCAGCTAGCATCTTGCTGTATGTTGTTGTACGTTTTTGGAGCGTGAGAAGGTGGAACCATTACTGAAAAACAGAGATGAAAGAGTCGGAGTTACTCATTCCTCATCGGTTTATCAGAGAGAGTGAGTGTTCTGTTCATGGTTCTGAAAAACCGTATTATCAGCTCCTCTACTC
>SSNR01000180.1:1328795-1374495 GCA_006937965.1 Callopanchax toddi
TGACAATCCCCCCCCCCGGTCAAACACCGACCGGCCGCCCCCCCAATGTGTGTCAAACGCCCCCTCCTCCCTCTCCCACTGGCGCCGGGCCTGCAGATGCTCGATCAGCCATGACGGATTGTTTCTTTAGAAACGTCCTGATCGTCAGTGTAATCACGGAGCGGGTCAGGTTTAGCGGCGAGGAGACCAGGAGATCTCCCGGTTCTCCCGGTTGCCAGTCCGTCACTGGCAATGCTGTTGAAAGTTTACAGGATGTAGGACTGTGGCGTCTCCGCTGAAAACTTTCTAGTTTCTCCGATGGGGAGGAGGGTTCTCTGCAGCAGCTGCATGCGTCGCTAGACCTGTGTGTTCATACGTTCACAAAGCAAAACTACGGAAGCCTGCGCGTTAAAATAAATAACGCCGTTAACGGGGGCTTTGCGTTAACGCGCTAATTTTGACTGCCCTACTACAAAGCCAACAATAAATATGAAATAGGCAAAACTATCTGTCCTGTATTATAGCTAAATGTTTCATGTTTGCAAGCAAAAAAAAAAAAAAACCGCGTGAAAATCAGTTTAGTATTCTATCTGCACTCGATTGAGCTGGAGTTTTCTCAGGACCCGGATGTGTGGCACAGAAAAGTGAATTTAAGTTTTGAAATTGAATTGTAAAACTGAATCTGAACGGTGGGAACTGAAACAGAAACTATTGAAACTGAATTTTCACTTGAATTAAATGCAATTTCAAAGCAAATGAAATCAGTTTCAAAACATTAAATTCAGTTTCAATTTAGTGAAAGTCTTTTCCAAACAAATAAATTGAATTTCAAATTAGTAATTCAGATTCATTTTTTCAAAGCATTTATTCAAGTTGAACAATTCAGATTCAATCCGAGCAATACATATTCAAATATAACTAATTCAAACTCAGTTTCTGATGACACAAGTTTCTGCCCATACAAAACCAAGAGGCAGCAAACGCAAAGAGCTGTCGGCAGAACCAAAACACGCCCTTCAGAATAAAAGCCTAAATGGTCTAATGAAGCAGAATTAAGTGAGAACCAAAAAGGTGTGTCAAAGAAATAATATAAGAATTATTAATAAGTAAAAATAAGTTTATGATTCAGAAAAATAAATATTAACTTATGAAAAGGTTTATTTTGTTTTTAGAGTTATTTCGTTTTCTTTTGAATTTCACACATTTTCTTCTGAAATGTTCTTTTTGGTTGATATATTTTGTGTGTGACTGTATTTTTGGTTGGTTCTTTTGGCACAAATCTTATCGTATAATTAAATAGCTTTAGTTTTGGTCTAAAGCTAAAATCTAAACATAAATACAGACTCCATTATTGTGCTATTCAGTAAAAGGAAAAGAGTGAAAGGTAGCAAACCAACAGCCATTAAATAAGAGGTGTAAAAAGATGGCAGTAAAGTGTTGTAGTGCACCAATAGTTCATGCATGGATGGAGCCCCCCTGGAAAATGTCTCAGACCTGTAGGGGCTGCAGTGCATGTGTGAAAGCAGCTTAAGTTACACTATTCAAAAACATTTGTTGACTTTGGACCTCAGCTAAGGACAACTGCTGTGACTCATTAAGGAGAAATCTGCAACACTTCACACTTTCAACATAATATTTTGACGCCTAAATGATTTCAGGTGGAGGATCCTTTTGCTTCCTCAATAACTCATCTATCAAAAAATACTTCTAATAATTTACATTTAATTAATAATAAATGATAAAACATCATCTAAGATGCTGTGTACGGTTACGTGACGCTAATGTACGGTTTATAAAAAATAAATAGAAGCAAAGCTCTTGAGTAAAGCTGCTTTTTAAGTGCATTTGTGTACCACCAGGGGAAAATACACTGTGTGAGAGTTAATAAAACAATCTAACACATGCATGTTTATAATGCAACACATTATAAAACCGTTTCAGTGCTCACAACAGAAGGAAATGTTTATACAAGCTCCCAAGTGCATTCATTCTTTATCACATTCAAAATCATGCTTTTTGTTTTAGCGGGCAACCGTCACTGCTGTGCTTCTTAATTTGCGATATTGAAAATCTTAATCTAATTGTACTGGTGTTAGGGTACAAAAAGATTTGTCTGGTCTTTAAGAAAAAGGCTGATAATTGAATAAACGCCGTGCCAGTCTTTTAAGCTTTTACAAACTTTATATGCATTTAAAGAACACAATATATACACACAAATACACACGCAAAAAAAAAAAAAAAAAATTAAACCGTTTAAGACCCAAAGGCCTGCTTAAATTACCTCCTGCGCTAACTCTGTCATGTCGTCCTCAAACCACTGAGGTACAAATTAAACACAAACAGTTTAGAAGCTGCCCTTTCTCCGTTTTGCTTCATCGCTTAGTTTTCCTCTGTTACACAACAACACACACTCACACTCAAAAGATATCTTCACTAACTGAGCAGATGGTTATTTTTACAAACATGCAACTTCAAGCAGAATTTATCATTTCTGTTGCAGAAAAAAAGAAATTGAATTTGTGTTTAGATAATTATTTGAAACTGTATCTGCAAGTGCAGCAGCCTCGGCATCAATACGCTGATTAACATAAAAAACTTAATTAAAACTTCTGCGCTAACGACGTGATGCTACATTTAAATTTTGCACAGATGCAGTCAAATGACGGCAAGTACAACTTCCATTAGCATCAACAGAAAATGTAAGTTTTAAGTTTCATTAACCCGCAGAAAAGATAAACGCAGCAGCGGAGACCCGACACGTTTCGGGACGGGGCGCGTCTCTTTTGACTGCTTGGCTCAGCTGAAGCGTCCCGTCAGCGATCATTCTGCACACATGGACAAGCCACATCAAAACCTGGCAGCTCAAGTTGGAAATAACTGATCATATGCAACTCCATTTAAATTTTTTTCACACTGGCACTAAAGTGCACACTTCGATGCCAAACAAACTTGTACTTTCAGTCCTCGTAGCAGGAGTGACAACGCAGATGTGCAGCATAACGGCCCCGGTTTGGGAGAGAGGCCAAGTCAATGACGGCTCTGTGAACTTCATGGTGAATGCATCGGTACATGTTTGGCTGCATGTGGTCAAATGGTCCAGTATATTTAGATTTCTTCACTGAGCCAAGATCAACACGGTCCTCTAACCCGTCTGAGCTTCAGAATAAAAATCACTCCACTAAAAACATACTAGAAAACAAAGACTTTTAAAAGTTTCTTAGACATTATGGAAGTAGCTGTTTTACTGCCTTTTTGTGGGCACAATAAAAGCATGCACTTTGTCTAGTTGCTCTGGGCTGGACACAATTCAGGAGCCCAGCTTTATGAATATCTGTCATTAGAGGATCCACAAGAACTTTTAGAAGGAGAAGACGGTGCACTACCGCTTCATATTTAATGAGACCACAGCTGCACCTATTAGCTGCATGGTTTATGACCTGCGTTTGCATTGTATATGCATTCTGCAAGACTCCGCCATAAATACTGTGGAAAAAAACAACAAAAGAACTCCTCCTCCATCTTGACATATTGGAAAAGAGCATATACATATCTGAAGATGGAAGACGTATCTCAGGGACTGACATACAATCCTCTCTTTTCACTTTAAATACCAGTGCTGGAGTTCTTAAATGGACCATTAGGAATCAAGTACGGTCTGCACTCCTGTATTTGGACTTGCCTTCCTTGACAGCGTTTCAAGGTAAATATTCCCCGGGCTCTTAAATATCACAGCCCGACCTGCTGCGCATTTAGCTGTCACGACTCACTTGTGTTCTTTTGTCATCCACAAACGGACTAAAAACACCTGGGCGGGCTGAATTGATCACTGAATTTTACTGGTCTTTTTGTTCTTGTGCACAACAGATACCTGTATGATAAACAGCGTATTCCTCAGAACACCAAACTAGTTACACTTAAACATCTTCATCATCTTAAATCTTAAAAGTGCTTGACATCAAAGCAGCTCAGCTTTAAACACAGGAATTATCTCCTCATTCATGCAAACGCTCTGGAAACTACGGAGGAGAAAATAAGCTTTTTGCTTAAAATTAAAGTCAAGAGCTGTTAATGCAACCATTTATCCTCTGAAAATGGGGAACTAAATTATGTTCCCGTCTAAATCGTGATGACACAGGTTGGGAGAATGTACTAGCAGGTCATTACAAGTCATTAACAACGCAATCATTTCTTCAAGAGGTTTTATTCTGACGTGACAATATTAAAAATGGGAAGTTCTGCATGGAAATAATACATAAAAATTTAGTTTTACTATAGTTAGGGTGCATTTTGTTAAGAGGGCGTGAAAATAAAAGCTTTATTTTGAAGAATTTCAAAAAATGTAAGTGCATAGATGAATTTGTAGAACAGTATACTTAAAGTTAAAGATTTTTTTAAATAATATTCTATTTAAGAAATAAATGTTCATTTGATCATCCCGACCCGTTGCATGCCAGAGTTTTAGATTAACATTAATGTTGATAAATGAGGTTATAGATTGAGTTTCACCAAATGGTGGACCGTGGTCTGCATCCAGACCCAGATCTGTCCGGACCATGCAGCAAATCCAGGACCCGGACCCCGGTCCAGGGGCACGAGAAGTGCCAGCGCCACTGAAGAGCTAACCTGCAACAAGCTCGGCACCCAGCCTGACCGCACCAAGTTCAGAACTCGGTTCAGGGGGAGGGGCATGGCCTGGTGCCAAGCGAGTTGTGGCTAGCAACCCCTTGGTAGAGTTTGTGCAGGACACTGGCCACGCCCCGTCCCACTGTGGGTCGTGTATGCTGATCTGGACCTTTGTCAGATTTAATTGACTTCCCCTGTTTTACACGTTTTGATTAGTGTTCCCAAAAATTTTACCCGAACCTGAAATGACCCGAAGAACGTGACGCCCGAACCGGCCCGGCATCATCAAAATAAACACTGGACCCGACCGAACCCGAGTGTTGTTTTTTTAATGAAGGGTGAAAACTTTTTACAAACAGCACACTACTTTAAGTTAAACTCAAACACTTATTAAAAACTAGGGATGGTCGAAAGTATCGGTAGACCGATAATATCGTCCGATATTGGCATCAAAATGTAATACCGGTATCGGTTTTTGTAATGATGACACACATGACCTTTACGTAGCATGCACATTATACGTCAAACTGTTCGGCTACTTCTCCTCTCTCCCAAAATGTCAAAATATCACAAATCTGATGTAAAGTTTTTGAGATATTTTTATTTATTTGGCACACCTTGCATTAAATACTGTGTCTTTTATTTTTAATGGGGGCTACCACGCTTATATCAGTATCGGTTTATATTGGTATCGGTTTATATCGGTATCGGAAATTAAGAGTTAAACAATATCGGTAAAAAAGCCAATATCGAGCATCCCTATTAAAAGCTAAAAATCACACTTCAAGAACATGAACAAACATGAAACTAATAAAATATTTTACTACTAATAATAATGATTTCATAATTTAAAGTCCGCTTTTGTTGGGAGACCAACCAGCTAGAACAGGACCAGTGTTGCCAGATTGGAAATGTTAAAGTATCGTACCAGGATTTTTAAATTATTGTATTTTAAGAACAATTATCGTACACTACTAAGTTACAGCCTTAACCCAGGTTTTAATATCAGTATATCAAACACTGTGCAAAATTATAATCTTTAAAGTAGTTTTAGCTTTAAATAACCTAACACAGTGATTAAAACGAGCATCTCTTACACAAATCCCATACCACAAAGGGCTCAAATGATCGTATTTATGGAATTATTGATCGAACAGAGTGCTAAATTATCCAAAAAATACGATAATTATCGTACATCTGGCAACACTGAACAGGAGCAACCGAGTCGGCACAATTACCACAGCCTGAAAATTAATGTGCATTATTTTAGTCACCAGTTAACCAAGAGAAATACTGATCAAAATGTAACACTTGCACTTCTTTATGAGCAAGCTGCTGCGCACTGCCTGTCACTGCCCGACCAATCGGGTCAGGTTTGGGTCTAAATTGAGAACTCTAGTTTTGATCAAATTATTATTTTTTAAAAATCCATCCGCTTTTTGCTAAAACTAGAGACAAAGGAAAACACAGACACACAAAAATAGTATTGCCTACATGTCACAGCGTTTGGCAGCAGGTGATAACAATAGAGATTTATTTATGAAAATAATAGCCCAGAAATAAAAGAGCAGCATGTTTAACACAAGCGTCAAGCCATCTGTTTTATATCTTAGCTATAATGTTTTCAAGGGTTTTAGAGGATGGAAGTCAATTCTGTTTTACATTGAACATATAGTGTGCTTCATGAAGAGGCTGTGGAGCATCACCGCGAACACAAAAACAGGCAAGTTCTCAATCCAGACATCTAAGGTTAAAAACGTGAGAGAAATCTGAAATGCTGGGTCCCCACTGACCCAAACAACAACTTTACAACAGAATTATAAAGTTATATGGATCTATTTCTCATTGACGGGTATTTAAGTTGTATAAAGATGTGTTTTTACATGTTAATAAAGGTAGACACACTTTGAATGACAGGTGAGTATGCATGATATGCTGGAGTTTTTAAGTCAAATCTTTCAAATAATTTCTTTTCTAACAAGAAATATTTAACAAGGCACTTGAGACTGAGCAATTATCCCAACACATCTTTTGACTGTGAAGAAAACACCAGAGCCTCCAGAGAAAACTGAAAAGGAACAAGCAGAACATCCAAACGTCACACGAAAAGGCCGCCTGTCACTCTCCCTTCCTCTGGCAGACTTAAATTGGCTTCTTTGTGATTTTCGGAACATTTCGGCCCAAACTTCGGGACCCGGGTCGCAGACGGAAAGACGTGGCTAGCATGGACAACACAGACAAATTTATTGGAGCAACAACTTTCAAAATCAACAAAGAACTTTGCACAAAGTTTCTAGAGATGAGGGATGTAAAAGAAAAAGATGGAACAACACTTTAGGCTACACAATTCTCATTCTGTTCACAGAGGCGCTGCAAGGAAACTATCCTATTTTCTCTCAATTTTATATCTTTAGCTCTACTGCTGCGCCTCTGAATGCAGAACCCATGTGACTCGCTCACTTTTACACTTCGACAGGTTGAATATAGCAGCAGCACGGGGGGCCAACTGGAACCCAAACATCACTAAATCTTCTGGAATGCATACAACCCAATCATTCCTTATAATTGTTGTTTTCACTGTAAAAATAGGATTCATGGGGTTGTTGAATTAAAGACTCTCAGCGCTCAAACATTATCTTTTCGTAGCGTGTGTCTGGATGTGAGAAACACAAACAAAAGGAAGTGCTCTGCATCTGCTAGTATGACGAAGCATTGTGTTGCGGCATAAGCTTCGTTACAGGTGACAAGTGCATCTTGGCAGAGCAAAGTCATCAACAGCCAAAAGCCCAAACCTTTTATTCTGCTCGACATTCTTGGTTCCATTCATCTCCCAGTTAAAGAACCATGTGGAAACACGGAGCTTTTGAAAGTTATGTGAAGGCAATTCAAGTAATACAACAACTTTAATGACAGTTTTGCAAAGTAAATGAAAGAAATGCTTGGCCTTCAATAGAGTTTTGAACGAAAACCACCTTACATTTAGAAATGATGGCATTATAGTAATTTTGGTCAAACCTTGACTATATTATGCATCTCTTATGTGATCTGTTGTCATTCAGATGTATGTATGTTTTACTAATACCTGGCAAATGTAGCTTAATATCTGTATTTTGTGTTTGCTAAGGTCGATTAGCTGTAGTGACCATCTTTAAGATTCAAGATGCAAGACAGCTTAAATTATTGTCTAAAATACAATTAATTTTCAATTGCACCAGCTTAGAACTGGCCCTCAAACTTGAGGTAGCACACACACCTTGAATATGGCTGACTCCAAAATTTGTAGATGTTAGGATTGGGCGGTATCCAAATTTTGATATGGTCAAACTTCCTCCACATTTTCCCCGTGGTGTACGGTATTACCATGACCAGGGTTGGACTGGGACCTGGATTTTTCAGGTCACGGCTCCCACCATGAGCACTTACAGCTGATGTTCGGTTCAGACGGGTACGTTGTCCTGGGGGAGGGATATCTAGGGTGACCAGATCCAAACCAACATAATGTGGGACAAAGAGCATGTTGGTGGGGGACAATGTGGGACAAGTTAAATACTATAGGATTTTCAAAATGTAAACATTGTTAAATGTTCATAATGTTTCACAATGTTCAGAACATTGTGAAAATTTCTATTGAAATTTTTTTTCTAATGTCTATTCTTTTATGTACTTTTATTCGAATTTTTCTTTTCTTATTTTTATTTTATTTTTAAAAAATTCTTTTTTTTCAAAATATTCAATGACTTTTGTTAACCTTGTTAGATTGGTTTTAGATTAGTAGATTAGTTTTATTGATCAAAAATTGTAGTTAGTAATATTAATGCTTTTTTTAAAATATATATAACCTTTTTACAAAGTAGTCTTGTAGAAAATGTTATTTGTACAAAGGGTAGGCATACAAAAGCCAAGCTTCAGCCTACTCTTTTTTGGTTAAATTTTGGCAATTGTATTATTGTAATGTTCTCCTTTACAGGAAAAATGACCAAAATAAACAAAACCTGATTCCGAATACGCAAATTCAATGTAATAATATAAATACCAGCCATCCAGGTCCGGACCAGCCCAAAGTTACCATCGGCTCACCGGCAGTCCAGCTCTGACCGTGCATTCTTTTCATGACGGTACTGAGTACTGCTATTTTTAACACTACGGCATTACCATAATACTGCCCAAGCCTAGTAGATGTTTATCCAGTTATTGCTTTATGGAATATTTATTAAAGTCTGGTTGATGAGATATTTTGCTAATGCACAAACAAAAGGCAAAAACATTATCACCTACCTTTTGGCAGCAGGTATTATTAAAATATGAGTTCTAAAGAGCTATGGTAACGTTAATCCAGCTATTTATTATTCACTGTTTTAAATGATGGTTGAAAACTAACCTAAAACGTTCGACTCACAGTAGGTATTGTCTGCTGTGTCACATTTTTCGAAGCGAGAGGTCAGCATGGCGGCATTTCATTTTTTGAAAAACAAGGTTTGTCACCAAATGTCATCGTACCCCTTCTATACCATCTCATCACTTTTCTCACAACTTGTCACGCTGAAGCCATGTCTCTGACATGAGCGAACTGTTAGCTTCCTTCAGGCAAACTTGTGGGCTTTATTAATATGTATGGAATAACAGCTTAAGGCCACCCCTCTTGAGAGCTATCACTCCACTTTGCTGCCTAACACGTACAAAATATATTGACAACTCCTTTTCACATCTCCTGTTCCTGTGGAAGCCTCCCTGCGCAGGTGTGCTGCAGCTTTCTGTAAAAATAAGACTTTGGATTGACTTCATAACTTGCATAATAAAAGAGTCTGGGTTCAGCTTAAAGTCTGAGACTGAAAATTCATGTTGGTGAATTAAAAGAAACAGGCATAATTGTAATGTCATTTTATGGATGTCATAGTTATTTGTGGCCAGATGAACAAACAGGCCCTGCTGACGGATCTTTGAGCTCCATGAGCCACTTGCATCCTGCTTTTAGTAAAGTTTGGACGATGCAGAAATAACCCTTTTTTTTTTTTTAATGTAGCTGGTCTCTTGCAAACCTCAGCTGAATTCTGACATGACGTGACACACATCTGGACACAATCAAAGGGAAAGGAGAAGCTATCTGATTGGATGGATTAGGAAAACTCGCATAAAAACCACTGCAAGATAATCTCATTGCTGTTCTGCCAAGATAACCATTTCCAGAACCACGGTGATGGCTACAGGCGGACTACACTACCCTATGATGTTTGTGATTACGGTGGTATGTTTACCAAGTATATACTTCAATTCAGTTCATTTCTGTAGCCACAATTTACAACAGAAGTCATCTCAGGGCACCATACTTAAAAAAAAAAAACCATATGTAATCAATAAAAAAAAGTATAAATTAACCACCAACTTCCAGATGAGTTTAAAAAATATCCATCTTATATAAACTGGAAGACAAAGTTTTAAAAGACACTTACAGAAAGCTGGCGCCAACGTAATAAAATGGGAAACTCAGATGTGAAAATGTTTTAATTACTTAAAAGAGGGGCTTAATAAGTGAGGAGTACGATAAGCTTCCTGTCCTGTGCCTCCGCTTTCATCTAGCCTTAATTCACATCCGCTTAAAAAAAGGCCTCTGTCATGGCAATCACAGCTTTACCTCAAAGCTACAAACGAGCTAAAGATTGGAGGAGAAGTCAGCGCTGAAGTCAGGCACTGTGAAGCTAAATCTCACAAACCGGGTCCGACTCTGTGGAGTAGAATTTTTCACACAGGCAACCTCCAAAGCTGGAGCGGAGGGGGGAAAAGCTCAGGACTACTTTCAATATGTGACCTTCTGAATATAACACCCACAAGGGCATACATAAGAATAATGTGTGCAATATGTCTTATAAGTGTAAAACATCTCTGTTTGGTTTGCTTTTCCCTACCTGTTATGTAGCCGAATGCTTAAATAAAAACAAAACCAATCAGATTTCATGCAGAAACGTCCCCGTTCAGACTGAAAATCAGCCTTTATTTTCCACCTCCTTCTAGTTAGTGTTTTATCTGAGTAAGAAGAGAACTGCAGTAGATGTTACAGTAGTTTACGAGAGCCTCTGCTGTGATCCACATTCAGAGCTCATGTCACTCTCCAACAAAACCCAGGCACTGTTCAGGACCAAAGTAAGGTCCTCGTGCTGCAGCTGCGGAGGCTCAATCTGATCCCAAACATCACGCTGCCCTATTGACTGCTAACTGTATACGCTGCTTTTTCAACTGTAAATCACTGGGGTTTAATTACCTGCAAATTGACTGCTGTTTCACTGTCTTGCATAAGATTGTCATGGTCATGATGAAATGCCACTTGGGAGGCTGTTCTGATGGGACGATTCGAAGATGCAGATAATAAAGGATGCCACTTTGTTAGTGTGATAGCTGTAAGGAACGTGATGGCTGTCAGCTAAATTGCTCTTATAATGTTATTTCAAATGTTGCAGGGACATTTTATTATTCCTGTCACTTTTTTGAGGGGGGTCCAACGCGATCTGAGGACATTACCGTTAAACTGATAGCTTATTCGACCACTGTGCGTGGCTGCAGCAGGCCGCCGTATATACCCACAACATTATGAGTGGGGCAATTTGCTGCAGTGCGTTTAACTCAAGTGGTGTAAAACACATTGACCCGACAGCTGGGCTTAGTCAGACTGTGAGCAGTATTTGGGAGCAGTTTGAAATGGTCAGCCTCAATTTCTCTCCGTCAGTGTTGAGTTCTTTAGTGCACGATGGGCAATCAAACATAAAGGTTTGCAAGGCCAGCACTGTCAAACGTGCTCTATTAGGGCAAACTGTTTGATGATGCTTCCTCTGACATTTAAATTTGGAAGCATTTTAATGTTTTCAGCTGTCTCGGTTTTCCTGATTTCCATTTTTGTTGCAGCTTTCCTTGTTTTCTTTAAAAAACAACAACAAACTGCTACACTGTAGTATGTTTTTACTGGTTAGTTAGCTCCAGCTAGGCTATCTACCTTTTTATTTAGGTCTTTGTAGTTAGAGTGAAAGATTAATAAGTCTGATACCTTCAAGTGACACATTTTGTAGCAGAAACACAACATAGTTTATGCAAATAGAGAAATCACATTTTATAGGTCAGCTGAGAAAAATGACTAGCACTGGAATTATAAAAGAAATGTTTGATTATAGAACTGAATCTGGTTAGTATAGTAAACTAGACCGTCAGTTTGGCTCTGCAGACGTTGGTCTAGCCACGCTCCATTGGAACCGCCACTGCCCTGATTGGTCCAGTCAGTCTGGTACCGGGCCAATCACAACGCTCTAACGGTTCGGTGGGCGGGATTAGCTGATGACGGCGGCTCAGGAACCGCAGCTTTCTCATCAACTTTGGACGATTTAGATTTGAGCTTTTCTTTAAGACGTGAACAGATAGAGGCACGTAAAGCTTTTATCTTGAAAAAGGATGTATTGGCTGCTTTGCGAACGGGATACGGTCAAAGTTTAATTTACCAGCTGGTTCTGGTTGTTGCTAAACGTCACTGATTGGTCCTAGTGCTATCAATAGCATGTGAAGACAATTTGATTGACAGCCGTTGATCCCGCCCCTATGAATGAGTCATTTCAATGGATCGTGGTATATATGTGGATATATAGTCTGGCTTGCCAGGAAAGAATCTGCTACTTTTACATCTATAAATCAGGTTTAGGTTTTGTATGAAAAAAGTTTGAATCAAGAGATATGAAAATCACTCAAACACAAACCTAATAATAAATATTTATAAAACAAAAAACTTAAAATGCATAAAATCTTTTCCTGTGCATCTGTAAGTACTGTAGTACTTTTAACAGTTAAATGTAAAAAGAACTAAACCATAAAGGTGTTTTGCATTGTGCTGCAGCAGGTAGCACCGCTGTCCTTTCTCTGACTGTAAAAGCTGACATTCTTAAATAAGGACAACCAGGTCTTAAATCGTGAAAATGATACGTCCTAGTGTTAAGGAAACACTCCTCAATGTGCAGGGGGCATTATCATACGGGGATAAGCTTTTTGCACTAAGTGCATCTGTAAAATTGCCTCATATTATTTGGCTGTGAACAACCACGCAAGGCAACCATCAGCTCTAATGACCCCACTGAGATGGCCGTTCCTCCCATTACCTTTCCAGAGACGTGTTTTTTAAAAAAGGGGGGAAAAAGGCTGTCGGTTCGGGTAATCGTCCTGTTTGTTACATGCATGTAAATCTGCTCCTCTATAGGGGACCACACTACGTAACACTGTTCTGCTTTAATACGTGATAGTTTCACAACCTTCTGGCTTCTAATTCAAATCCATGTGACTAATTCAACTTTTTAAATCTGTTTATCTTGTATTTTCTTGAATTTTTTAAGTTTTTACTTCATTTTGTTTAATTTGTTAAAAAAGCAATTTATTTTTCTATTTCCCTTTGACAGTTTTTTAGTGAAATAAAACAAAAAAAAGCTAAGTAATTTTCTGTATTCTCTGAAACAATAAAGGCGTGCTATTATTTTTAGACAGTCATAATTATACATATTCATTGCAGAAACACATTTTTCACATCACATTTTTAAGATGCTTCATTTTTAGGAAATAAAATATCTTCATAAAAAGCTCCGTTTATGTCGATCAAAGCTGCAGCGTTTTCACTAAAGTGCACAAATTTGTCTGCAAATCCAACTGTTCCTGTTGTTTCCTAAAATCTCCAGGTTTAATGCATTAACTGTGCCCACCGTGACAACCGAAAGCACCCCCCCCCCCATACCTCGAGGACAATGTTTCTGCTTTGTTATCTAAAACGCTATCAGTTAGAGGAGGATAAGAGAGGGTGGCAGATATTTAAGGAAACCTGAACAGACTAAAGCTTCATTGTTGCACCGAGCAGACAAGAATATATCAAAGCACAGTGTGTTCGGATAATGAATACCACACCTGTGAATTATCATTTTCTTCGGCAGAAATAAGAGTCATCCTAAAAATGGCTAACTGCTACAGTGCTGCACACAAAGAGGAGTCTGTTGCTTCGTGTCCTGGAACAGAAATGCTATCCTGTGTCGGGGGGGTTGAGGTGCATAATTTCAAACTTACTCCTCAACTGCTTTGAGTGAGTTTGACTTTTAGAGCACCAAATAGGTATAATGTAACAGATCTTTGGAACGTGGTTGGTTTGATTCCAAAGAGCAGGAAACGTGTGTATCTCTGGTTGGAATGAAACTGAAAGTCTAGGGTTTGGTGTTGGAGATGTTGCAGGACTCGAGAGATCAAATACTGGTTCATTTTTACTTAAATCACAAAAACATTTAATTACCGCAAAGTTAAGGTTTGAAGTTATAGTTTTTATAAAGTTGCAGCATTATTGTGAAATGATGTGATGTTTTTAGCCTCTTTAAAGCTACATGGTGTTTTTAGGCATTAAAAACAGAGGCTTACGTAACCATTTAATGTCCACATTAAGAAAAATGCAACAAAAACTTTAATTTTTTTATTTTATAAGTCATTTGTGAAGGGGTATAATTAGGGGTGAGAATTGATAGGTTTTTAACAATATCAATGCCATTGTCGATTCTGCTTATCGATCCGATTCCTTAACGATTCTCTTATCAATTTTTGAATAATTTTTAAGCGGCAAAAAAAAAAAAAGTTCTACTCAGTCTTCTGCACCACAAGCAAGCATGTTGTGATTTGAGTGTGTGTGTTTTAAGTTTTTTCTTTCAAGAATTAGGATAAATTCAGTTATTGCTGTATAAAACAAGAACTACAGAGAGGTCCGACTGTTGATTAAATGTTAAAAGGGCTTGCCGTAGCACGAGAGGTCCGATTGTTGATTAAATGTTAAAAGGGCTTGCCGTAGCGTAAGAGGTCCGATTGTTGATTAAATGTTAAAAGGGTTTGCCATAGCGCAAGAGGTCCGATTGTTGATTAAATGTTAAAAGGGCTTGCCGTAGAATGAGAGGTCCGATTGTTGATTAAATGTTAAAAGGGTTTGCCATAGAATTAGAGGTCCGATTGTTGATTAAATGTTAAAAGGGCTTGCCAAAGTCGATGCATTGATATATCGCAATATTTTGTGTCACGATATTATATTGATCTTCCTAAAGCACAATATTGACTTATTACCAATTTACATGCAAACATTAATAGTGGTGGTAGTTCATTTTTGTGTTGCATTTCAACCTCTGACCAAACGTTGGCTGCAGTCATTAGTCCTCAGCAGTCCTCTGCTTCCAGGGAACATTGAGATCTCACAATAGTACGACAGCAGAGTCAAATTCTCGTGCAACACGACAGATATGCAAGCACATGTGGTTAGACACCAGAACTACGTAGCGTTAACGGCTCATTTCAGCATAAAGAAAATTGATCCTGCTCAGTGGTGTATTAACCTATCTTTAACATCCTCAACATGTTTAAGAATATTAATTGTGTTTACATCAGCCTTTCAAACTGTCTTATCTGTCTGTGTTCTTAGGTTTTTCAAATTAAATGATTGTTCAATCTTTATGGTCTCAGCTTCACATTATTAATAAGGTATTTCAATTCACTGTACTCTTTCAAAGAACCTAGATACCTTCAATAAATATTAGCTATTCTCAGGGTTAAATGACAGTTTATCACTTTTCATTATAATCCAAGAATAAGCTAATGTTTATCTGAAGAGGGTGTAGTTAAAATAACTAAAAGTTATTTCCAAACACTACAGTGGACAATTGAAAAGGCTACTTTTTCTGTTCAGCTGTGACAGTTTTCCAACAATCAAAATGATAAATATTGCATTATATCATATTGCTTGTAGTATCGTGATATATCACAATATATCGTATCGTTGCTTCTGTATCGTGATGCATATCATATTGCCAGATTCTTGCCAATACAAACCCCTACTAATAATGTGAGGTAATAACATTTTCCTTTTCAGTCAAACCTCATATTTTGTCTAATTTCAAAGTTTAGTAGTTGTAAAATTTGGCTGACCTGCCAATTAAAAAAGGTATACAGCTCAAACATTTATAATAGCTTAAACGCCCTTTCTAGACTAGCATGAATGTCCCAAAATATTCTAGATTTGTTCCAAACAAATGTGAATGCAAATATTCACCAGCAATGAGTCCATTTCTAGAAAAAGTTGTCCACTCAAATGCCTAAATGTCTAACCAATCAGAGGGTGAGAAGCATAAGTTAGCATCCTAGAAATAATAACTTTGCTTTTTAAATAAAAACAAGCATTCCACTTGCATGCTGATATTGTGAATTCATCCTATTACCTGTTGTACCATTTTTAGCCTTGTTTTCTTCTCTTTTAATGCTTTACAAAAAAAAAAAAACCCTGGCTAATCAGAACCAACTACGCTGAGGAAATCCTTGTCAATCAGAGAAGGAAAACGACTCCGCTCCAGTCACCGGGTAACACCATGTGCTTTTGATTTCTGCGGTGTACTCTACTTGCGATAAAGGCTGGAGTTGTTCTGTCAACATTTTAAAAAATGAGGTGTTTGTGTGCACGTGAGTGTGTCTGTAAAAAGCCGAGAGAGGGGACTGCCTGGCGTTCTTGTCCAATAAAGTGGTGTAATCGTGACAGCTACCCATTAGTTTTTTTTTGTGAGATAAATCACAAGATGACAGGCTGCAGCTCCCAACTAAACCTAATGCTTCAGGCTGGAAAATCTACCTTTCCTGCAGGTGTGCAGCGAAAATCGGATGTATAGTTTACACGAAAACACCAAAAACTACTATTTTTACTGAACTGGCATGTCGGCCCATTTAATCTTAGGGTTATCTGTGGTGCCAAACAAAGATAAGCTGTTTTTATATTGCTCATCTTCCAACTAATCAAGGATAGCGTTCTCTCCTCTCATCATCCACTGTATCCATTCCTCTCACACACAGCCAGTGGCTCCCCAGATGATGGTACAGTTCTCATAACAATTATTACTTCAAATACACAATATCCCCCGAGAAACTCCTGGGAGAAAGAAGCATTTCATTGTTTCTTCCCTGTCATCTTTCTGCCCTCGTACGCTCGCAACATTAGTTCAAACACAACAATCGTTTATGAAATATAACAAGGTCCAACTGCAACTCGCGTGTCGTCCCTCCACTTGTTTCTTAGCATAATAGCTGTGCACTCGGCTCGCCGTGAGACGACAACTAATGCAAAAACATAAATAAAAAGACGAGCAACAGATTTTTCATTTGCGCCCACAAAAGGGCGGGTTGTCCCCCCTCTTCTCATGCTGAGGACCAGAGACTGCTTCTCGGAGCTCATCAGCACGACAAAGGACAACTGGGAGAATGCAGCCTTGTTCTACAAAGGTTAACCTCGAGGGGACCTAACAACTTCAGACTTCTCATTTGGTGCTTCCACCAAACACTTGCCACAGAGGGTTGAGGGTCTCTGGATTCCCCTGGATTTAACCCCTAATATCTGAGGTCACCCCCCCCCCCCCCCCCCCCCCCCCCCCCCCCCCCCCCCCCCCCACCCACCACCACCACCACCAGTGGTGACACTTCAAACCCCCCCCCCCTTAATGCACGCAGACTCTACATCTGGATGTCTCCAGCAGGTCCTGGGAAAACTGTGATTCCTAATGCAGAATACACAACTAACTTTTACAAAATAGTCAAACATTTCCATAATTTTAACTTATTGAGGAAGAAAGTCATTAAAAATCAGTGTCAGTGGTTTGGATGTGCTCGTTTGTTACACCCTTCTTTAATAATTCGAGGAAAAACCCTTTAAACCAAACATCACTATGGTGATCACAAGCAGCTACAGCACTACTCTCTGAGGTCTACGTCTAACAACTCACACAATCTGACTGAAATCCTGATGTATGCAGTGTGCAGGGCCCCAAATATGACCCCTGGGGGTCCCCTCCTCGTCCTCCAGGCCTCTCTGAACTGCATTATACATTCCAATTGTCTTAATTTCCTTCAGTTACTTTGACTGCTCGGATGGTAACTCCCCCCCTGTGATAATGTGCTTTTAAAGGCTTTTCCTTTATAAATTAACAATAAAAAAGTCCAATCGTATTATAATAAATTCAACACTGAATTCCATATGACTTTAATTATACGACCAGGCTGCAGTTTCTCTTGATTTATTGAAAACCGTGGCGTTTTCTTGGAAGCAGATCTGTTCATGAATTTTATTCATGTTATTATTATTATGCTGCAGTAAAACTATCAGCTATGCAGTTTTCCCTGGGCCCTGCTCTTTTCTTCTTTTTGTAAAAAAAAAAAAAGGAGCAGGCATAATCTACTGAGGTGCTGCCTCACTGAATCACAAAGTTAAATAAGAACCCACCTATAATAAAATATAGAGCAGGAATCTAAACCTTTTTATTTTATTTTTAATGTTTTAGATGCATTAGTGTCGCAGCCTGCACAGAAGGTTATAGCACCAGGGTCTGTGTGTGTGTGTGTGTGTGTGTGGAAAGCAGCTGCATCCAGAACACGGTGCACCCTCTCTACGCTGCTCTGGACTTTTATTTTAATCCTTTACAAGCGACCGGATCCGCGCTGAGCAGAGATTCGGGTTGGAAGCTGCAGGTAAAACACCTCCTCACGACAGAAAACCGACTAAATGCACTCAAAACAAACGCCGTGCACCCACTCCCTCCCTCCCGTACAGTGGAGATTTGCTCCTGCACACTCTCCGGGTTTTATTCCTGCCACATTGACCAAAAAAAAAAAAAAAAAAGATCAAATAATCCCTTACCATTCTGAAGAGCATCGCATCAGGCCCGTCCCGTTGATGATTGACCCCAAATATCCTCCTACTTCTTCCTTCTCTGTGGGTTTAATAGTAAACCGGAGCAGGAGAGAGTATTTCCACTACGCACGACACGGCAGGCAGAAAGAAATCCTCCTCTTCCTCAAGGTGCTGCCGCTGCGCTCACAGGGGCGCACATGGATGAGAAACGCAGCCGTCCAAGACGCCCATTAACAGGCACAGCCCTGCCGTGGAAATAGGTTTCTATAAATAAAATAATAAAAAATCCTCCGGGAGAAATGCGTGAGATAGCCGCTCAGGTCACCACGGAGAGGGAGATAAGGAGACACGCCGGCCGATGTGCTGGTTGAGCCGCGTCTCCCTCACGATTTACAATTACGAGTTTGGAGAGATCGAGGAGGAGCGAGCGAGCGCGCGGCCGTGCGTGGTCGCCCCCTTCGGTTAGAGCTCTCAAATACCCGCCCCAGCGTTTTCTCTCCTGGAAGAGCTGTCATAATCCTAAAGGGGATTTTAAAAGTCCGGAGAGGTGACTTTATTAACCTTCAGCGCATTATGTTTAATGGCATTGGGAGAATTTTCTATTAGAAAATGTACCAACATTTAAACAAATTACTTGAGGAAAAATAATTAAGGGAAAGGGTCAAGATCAAGTCAAGGCGATCAATAGTAATTATCATTTATAAAGGTGATAAGGAATAGGAATAAAGGCTACCTTAAGTGTAAAAGACACCATCCGTGCGGCCTAATTGGAAACATCCCAGAGAGATGACTGGAATCAGTTATTAGTTCTTTAAAACTCATCTCTAATTTATTCTTTTTTTTTTCCTAAAAATGTCCACAAAAGCATCACATTTCCTCCAAATTTAGCAGATTATTGTATAAATCTGATGAGATTATTCCTGAAATGCTTTAAAAGGCACACTATGTAACTTTTTCTTATTTATTTTTCTTGAGCCAGTCTGAGCTAATCTGACCTTTAACAGGGTTAATGAAAAGTCACTCAGCCCCATCTGCTGCTTGGATCCAGAATACCACGTTTGTAACTTCTGAGTCTCCGGTCCGGTGCCCTGAAGTCTCACAAAGTCACGTATCTCGCGAGGGTTAGGCTAACCCAGTGTGGCTAGCTGTTATGCTAGCTCCAGAGTGTTTTTAGCATAGATATCATATATAAAGGCTAGATGAATCATCTGGGGTTCAACAGCGTAGCTACACGGCGGCCATCTTGGGGCAGCGAGCTGACGTTCTGCTCTCTATGGCAGCAGATGGAAGGTGAGCGATCAATTTAACTAAAAACACTCATAACTTGATGAAAAATGAACAGATTTACAAACCTTATTATGTATAGACTTGAGATTTGATACTTTCACAATTTATTAATTTCCCGACCATTATTGTTATACTTTGATATATATTCACAGCCACGTCTCTGACGTTTATAAAAATGCAAATCGTTTGAAAATCTGTTAAAAATTGAGCAAGTTAGAGGTATTTAATAGTACATGCTCCATTGACGCCAGTGTTATGAAAGGGGGCAGCGCTGCCCCAAGATGGCCGCTGGCATAGCTACATCAGGGTCCATTGATAAACAGCACGGGTAAGGTATCTAGTGATATATATGATATCTATGGTTTTTAGCTCATGATTCCCATAGATATCATATATATCACTAGATGTCCTATGTGGGACTCTACGGCGTCCCTACATGGCGGCCATCTTGCTTCAGACAGCTGACGTTCTGCTCGCTATGGTAGCAGATGGAAGGTAAGTGATTAAAATCATCATAACTCGATGAAAAATGAACAGATTTGCAAACGGGTTACTTTCTTACAAACCTTATTATGTACAGACTTGAGATTTGATACTTTTACAATTTATGAATTTCCCGACCATTATCGATATATTTTGATATATATACTGTATATTCACAGCCACGTCTCTGACGTTTATAAAAATGCAAACCGTTTGAAAATCTGTTAAAAATTGAGCAAGTTAGAGGTATTTATTAGTACATACTTCATTGACACCAATGTAAGAAAGGGGCAGCTGTACGAAGTAAGATGGCCGCCGGCGTAGGGACGTCAGGGTCCATTGACGAACAGCGGGTGAGACATCTAGTGATATATATGATATCTATGATGATTCCTGCTTTTTTCCCCCATCTCTCCCTGCTTGAACACAGCTGATTTCTTTGAAGGAGTGATGAACCGCTCCAGTAGAAAGCAGTGAAGGCTGAGGAGACATTTCAGGTAGATTTAGGGGTTTCTGAGCAAAGACAATGCTAAAGTTTTTATTGCAGTGATTCAAAACAAACACCAGGGAGTGCTAAAAACAAGCTAAACTGATTAGTATGCCTTTAATTGTGTATAAAATATTGACTAAATAAGGATAATGTCATTATTACTGTTTAAAATGATCTTTGTCAACATTAATAAATAAATGTCAGGAGGAAATACAATCAATCTTTGTTTGTGAATGATTTTAATTATGTATGAAGGATCACCAACCTCCATCATAATCAAACGTGATGTTTTCTTTAAACCAAACCAGTCCCAGCTTTCAGACAAAATCAGATCCCAGTCTTAAAGTGGAACAAACGCCCTTGTATCCCCGTAAACTGGCTCTTCTGAAATCTTTGTGCAGATCACATTAGGTTAACGAGGAGACCATCTGTCTTTTGTCGGGTCAGGTTCTGAGCCTAAATCCACTGCTATATACTTGTCTCAAACTCCCAGTTTCGTGGGTTAGAAAAGGCTGGTCAAGAGTTCCCAACCCTGGAAGTGTGTTTGGTCACCCAGAGAACAAGAGAGGGGCCATGTGTGGCCTTTAATTCACTGCATTGTCTGCCAAAAAGCTAATCTTGGCCGGGCTCGGAGTCTCGCCGCTCACAGGCTTCGATTGAATGAGTGAAAAGTTAAATATGCTTTCAAATGTAAAACCGGAGACGGGCCTGGTATTGTCGGTTGTGTCATTGTGGGAATGTGAGGTTTGCCGTTGACCCAGGCAACAAGTGGAAAGGGGCCCATAGTTTGAGGAGCTGCATTCAGGCTCATGTTTGCAGGTGGTGGGCTGTAATTCAATGGCTACACACCAATTTTCATGCCACCCAATGTTTGAAAAATAAATTGATGGCTCGCAGTGGGAGTCTACGCTCAGCCATCAATCAGGATTTACAGCATACAGTACGTTATATATCAAGTCCACTTATGTAAAAGCCCTTTAATGTGACCTTCACAATAAAGAAGGGATTTTCGTCCCACCAGCAGCTAACTTTGATAAAAACCCGACACGTTTTCAGCAACTTTGCAGCGTGAGACAATTTTAAAACTCCCTCAAATGTCACTGGAGTCACTATTACAATGAAAATAATGATCACATTGTTTCTGTGACACTCTGCAAGCAATTTACCATTCAGCACCTACAGACAGTGAGCCAATGAGCAAAGAGGAGAACTTAGGAGACGATTCCCTCTGGAGTCGGTTCAAACCAAACACAGAAAACGAATGTTTGACTTCCAGAGGCAGCACTTCAAAAATGATGGTTTCACTTGGTAAATGCTGCAAGCATAACTTCTAATTTGTTTGTAAAAATTTGTCAGTAGAACACTTACTATTTGTGTACACTGCCCCCTGGTGGACTAAAAGTAAGTGTTCCTCAAGAAAAAATCTATACAGTTACAGTTATATATTTTCTTTTATTAGGTATAAATAACTTTATTGTAAACATAGTATTATTAATATTATTATATTATCATTATTATTATTACATGATCAAATGTGAAAATTAGAACAGGATGGTGTTGAATCTGTGTTTGTTTTAAAGTTGAAAGTAAAAATGTATTAATCATTTTCTTTTGTAAAAATGAGCAGAAATTATATTTTCTTCTATCTGCTCCTTCTCATTCTGTTTTTTTATATTAATAATAATTATATTATTAAGATAATAATATGCAGAAAGTTTACCTTTTAATTAAAACATTTCCACATCTTTAAGAGTTTTAGTTGTTTTTGTTAAATACAGTTGCATGCTCCAGTAGGGACTAAAATATGCTCTAGGAGGTGGCTGACCTACTCGTTAAAGAGTTAATCGGTTGTATAAAATACTAGAGAAAGCAGAAACTAAGCTACAACTGCAGGAAAGAGTGTAGATAGACAAAGTAATACACAAAAAACACAAAACACTAGTATTTTAACGTGAAAAATAACACAAAACTCCCCAAAAACATGCACACCTTTTATTTGTAGACATAAAAATCCAATATGATGACGTGGTTCCTTTGAGGAATGCACATTTAAAGGAGTAGTTGAGAGTATTTAAAATGAGTTTCTGTTGAAAAGTTGTGGATTATCATCTTGTAGCTCTTTGAACAACCTTAGCGATGAGAAATAGAGATGAATACTGACAGGGTTTAGATGCTAAAGGCTAGTAACATTTTTTTAAAACTTTATTAGCAAAATGTGGTATGTTATACATCAAGATTAAAGGCTAGTAACATTGGGGCTTATTGCAAAATGGATTTCTGTCACCTTAAAACAAACCTCTAACCAAGGGCAAAACCATCATCTCAGAAGTGAGGGGTGCACATTTTCAGAGATCTATTGAGTTATTTAACATCCTCTGGCATTCAATCTCACCCTTTGTGGTTAAATAACCATTTAGTCACTGGGTTAGTTATTATTGTGGCAATATTTTCTTTCAAATATGTGGAAAGTGCAAGTTCTGCACAAAAATGAAAGAGAACTGGGTTTATTCTCAGCATGAACTATCTAGCAAGGGATGTAACAAGTAAAAACAAAATTGTTAACTAGCTTAACAAAATATGTTGGCTACCATGTATCTAACATTATCTGCATCATGCAACAGCATAACTCCATTTACCCAGTTTGTTTAGAAAAAACTGCAGTTTTTTGCCTTTTGCTGGCTCTTGCTGGTTTGCTGAACATGCTGCTGTTCCTCTGCTCAGCAGCACCTTTCAGTGATCCACAGCTCGCCTTAGCGTGTGTATTACCTAAGGTGCGTTTAAACGCAGCTCGGAAAAATACGTTTTTGAAAATTATCGGATTAAAAGGCTGAAAAAGGTGTTGGGGACAGAAGGCACTGTGCAGGGGGCATGCACGCCTGTTACACCCATGCCTCTCTAATCCCTAAAATGTCATAGCTGTTCATGCAAATAATGCTTTTTAATAGAGATGTACCGATACCACTTTTTTCAAAACGATCCGATCCGATACTTAAATCTGAGTACTCGCCGATACCGAGTACCGATACTTCTACCACACAAAAAATGCATCAAATTGCATTCTTTTTTTCCTTCTCTGCTTTTTACAACAAATAACTGAGTTAGATTTTAAAAAATAAAATAAAAAATGATCACAAAACTAAAATATAAGGTGAAAAATAACAATTTTCTGTGATTTCACAGTGAAATTATTGCAGTTTTCCACATTTTAACAAAATACAAAGAACTATTTGGCACCATCTCCAGCTCTCAACCCACACTGTTCCTCTTTAGCTCAATAGCTCCCCCTAGTGTTCAATATAGGAAACTACAACAGAAATCACAAGTCACAGACAGTGAAGCCACTGGTATCGGTTCCTGGTATCGGGTCACTTTAACCGATACCGGTATCGGGCCGATACCAGTATCGGTATCGGTGCATCCCCCTCGCCTCGCCTTCCTCCGCTTATCCGGGTCCGGGTCGCGGGGGCAGCATTCCAAGTCGGGCAGCCCAGGCCACCTTCTCCCCGGCCGAGTCCACCAGCTCCTCAGCTGGGACGCCCAGGCGTTCCCAGGCCAAACTGAAGATGTATTTCCTCCAGCTTGTCCTGGGTCGACCTGGGGGCCTCCTGCCGGCAGGACATGCCCAGAACACCTCCCGAGGGAGGCGTCCAGGAGGCATCCTTACCAGATGCCCGAACCACCTCACCTGGCTCCTTTCGACATGGAGGAGCAGCGACTCTACTCCGAGTCTCTCCCGGATGTCCGAGCTTCTTACCCTATCCCTAAGGCTGAGCCCGGCCACCCTGCGGAGGAAACTCATTTCAGCCGCTTGTATCCGCGATCTCGTTCTTTCGGTGCATCCCTACTTTTTAAACTATTAAACTTTCTTCAAATTAGCATTACACTGTTGTCCCATCAGAAATATTATGAAGATTTGACTGGAAATGCAAATAACCTTAGAATTATGTGTAAATATCTGTGAAATGCCTATTTAATGGTCCTGTATAAATAAATAGAGCTTGCACTGATATAGAACTTGTGAGTTTAGAATATTTTTAGGACATCAGTTGTTTGCTAGCCATTATCCTGTCAAGTAAATCTAAATTAATCTCTAGTTCTCCAAACTGAGGTCATCCAAAAGGCTATGTAAGATACTAATTGTTCATATTTTACACAGAAATACATTAAGATTAAAATACAGAACTACATTACAGTGCAGCTTTTATTCCTGACACTCCAGATGGAGATAAGATTACCTGTTCGCAGCAGCAACAGTCATGTAATGTGAACATGCATGGTTGTCTGCTTCCATAATCACATCATTATTTGCCAAACATATGGAATGAGACAGAATGTGGAAAAAAAAACAACATTTTTTGATCCATTAAAGAAATGATCTTTTCAATGTAGTCCATTTGATGCAGACAGATGATTCTGGTCTGTCTGTATTTTCACATTTCTCCTGTTGGATTTCACTCTCAGCTACATTCTTGTCAAATCTAAGTTTAAAAAAATGTGTTGGCTTTAGAATCAAGACTGGGTGCTGTGACTCAAATTATCTGCTCCATAAAACATCTAATTAGGGAATCTTTGGCTATGCTTTACCACTCCTGCCTGTCCCTTTTCCCCCTTTTTCCTTTTCTCTTTTTAACCCGTTAAGACCAGTGACACTTCCTGTCTTATCCGCTGTAGCAGAACGTATTTAAAGAAACAACTTCTTTGAACATTTGTTCCATTCGACTTTAATCTTCATGAAAAAAAGAAATATCTTTAATTGCATTTGTTGTGATGAAAGACTTCTCTTATTGAATAATTTTATTCTCATACAGCAAGTGTAACACATCATGCTGAGAGGAAAACGGTAAAACTAGACCATGCAAAAATACATTTGAGACCAATTAAGGAAATTTTTATTAAATGCCACCTGAACATGACTCATAACTCAGACACATTTTAAATATTCGCCTTATTTTGGCCATATTTAGCAGCAGTGTTTGCTTTAGTTTTAGGTCCCTAAAGATTTAGAACTAAATGGAGGAGATAAATGGTCGGCATTGCATATTCTTTTGATTAAACAGAAGCCAGAATTATGTATAGATTTGCCTTGTTTGGGTTTAAACTTAAGCACACATTAGAACATACAAAAATCTCATAACACACAGTCATACGTGATGTTGTGTTAGAACATATTCCCTCTCTCGTTACACTTCTAAATAAGGATGTTTTGGTCCTCAGATGTTTGATGAACCTTTTCTTCTGAAGGTTTGAGGGCCACAGTTTTGCTCTAATGAAGTGAGTGTGCAGAATGTTTTGGTCCTTTCGGTGCCAAAGCTGTGACGGCTGATTACAGTTTTCGTGAGTAGGAACACTAATTAGAACATTATCTGCAGAATATGTTATTATAACAACCATCAAAAAATGAATGTTAACAGACCCCAAAGAGCAGACAGTGAAGGGAGACGCTTACTAAAAACAAAACTTTAATAAGGAAAAAGTAAAAGGCAGGAAAAACAGCAAGCAAAAATCACAATAATATAGGAGAGGCACACAAAGAAACATCAGGAGGACCTGATTATGTTTAGAAGAAACTGGGGAGTATTTATATAGCAGGGTTTTTTTCCTGCATTCAAATTTGCGTGGCGCCTTCAGCTAATTTTGTGCCGCCCCAGCCTGATTTCACTCTGTCCCCAGCTATATGGATGTTATTTTAACTGCAGCGTTGCACCGGAAAGCGCTAAAACAGCTGCAGAAAAAGATCAAAAATAGCTTTTCCCGCTAGTTGGTGCTATGTAGGGCTGGTTGTCACCGAAAGCCCACGAAAAACACCAACTTTGTTAGTTTTATTATGAAATGCCCTGTAAGTGACCTGCTTCATTTCATCACCAGTACTGCTGCACGGGTGGAGACACAGGTGAGATGCGGGCGTGGAGGAACAGAGCGAGCCCCCTCCCCTCCCTTTCAAAACAGCGTAGCAAGTTTTGGGTTAAAATGTCAGAAAAACTCTAAAGTTTGGCCGCATTTTGGAAAGGTAAACGGGAACAGAGCAAAATGTAACATATGCAATGAGATTTGTGCCGCGAAAAACAGGAATTCCAGCAATTAGTCGAAGCCACGTATCACATGGAATTAACTTGCTGCTGCAGCGCCGTGTTCAGTCCAACTCCGAGCTTCCAGCCTCTGCTGTATCCGGAGGTGTGTGAGGGAAGAGACAGGGACATCACAGAAAGTTCCCGAGGTGAGCAATAAATACAGGTAATAATAGTAAATGCATAAATGTGCCCAAAAAACTATGGTTTATACTTTTTATTTTATTTAAAAAAAACATTTAATACTTAATATTACTTGTTATTTTATCTCAGAATTATATAGGTACCGAAAAAAGTACAGGTATCGAAAACTAGGTATTGTTAAAGTAGTAGTATCAAAAAATATTTAACAGTACCCAGTACATAATTTTAAAACGTAATTTTTTTGGTCATTTTTCCAGATCTCAAAAACACAGAGCCAGTGGTTTTGACAAGCACTGGCTGATTATTTACCCGTCTCAGGGATACTCAGGTAATCTGATACTACAGGTGAATTAATCAACTTCCACTTTATACCTTTCTTGAAGAGACTAAAGGCACCAGACTTTACTAACTCAACTAAGACAAATTAACAGATGTAAAATATGAAATGACCATAAAACTAAAATTTAAAGTGAAAAATGAAACATTTTTTGTGACTTTATTGCAGATTTATCATATTTTAAGTATCAGTTCATGGTATCTGTTAACTTTAACCGATGCATGTACATTAGACGGTATCTGGGCTGATACAGTATCGGTGCATTCCTAATTAGAATGCCAACTAAAAAATATTTTTAGTTGAATGCACAGAGTATACATGTGCTGGTGCATGGTCAGGATGGCACCACCTCTGCCTCAATTTGAGCCAGGAAAAACCCTGATACAGGGAGGGTGAGATCAGCTTTTCTGATTAAAAGATGCAGGATGGGTGTAGGTAATGAATTAAAGAGCATATTTTAAGTTAGACACTCCCTTAAACAAATGTTTAGAGAAATATAATAGAAACTTTTTCTGAATAAAAATTTACACAAATTCAGCTTAATTAGGCTCTTGGATTCGTTTTTGTGAGAATTGTCAATTTTTTCACCAAACCGGAAGTGACGACAGTTCAGGGAGACCGTTCGTTCTCTATATAGAAAACTGATCCACTTATCACTACTTGTGACGAGCAAAACAAACCCCCAGAGTGCCGTTATTTTATTACTTTATTACTATAGTGAGCAGTTATTAAGATTAAAAAAAAAAAAGATAAAAACAATCAGTCCTGTAAGGCTGTACCCTGTCGGACCAGCTGTAGACCGTGACCCACCTCCTCACTCGGGTCTGGATAAAATACCAGCGTTTAGCACCAGGTTTGATCATCAGAGCTCCAAACATTGAGCTGCGTTCAGGTGGATTGTTAAGAAATGAAAGAGTTTATAAAAAGTTTCACAGGATGCAGCTAAACGGTTTGAGGCTGACCGAAACAGTGTCGGGTCAGGCTGGAACCCCCGCCGTGAAGACCCTCTTGGTAGCCCCGCTGGAAACGGGAAGCTCCTCTGGAGAGCATCGCGGCATGGATTTACTGTACCCCGCCAGCCAGGTGAGGGTCAGACACCTGAAGGAAATGCCCTCATGAAATCGCGGACCGGTACCGGATTACGACCCACCACGAACCGTACCAAACCTGGCATGGAAACGAGACTCAAGTCTCCCCGTTAGCTCCTGTTAGCTGCTGTGTGCTAACAGCGGTTAGCTCCTGTTAGCTGCTGCGTGCTAACAGCGGTTCCGGTGAATGGATCGAAGTAACGGCGCCTGTTTAGAGTCACACTGAATGTTTTTCGTCGGTATGTGGGACTCCATCACATCCAGTCCTGGACTAGACCAGGACCACCGGGGTTTTTCGTCTCCAAACAGAAGTCACCGTACCGTAAGGAAGCCGTCCCGTTGTTGACTCAGTGTCCTGACAGACTGGCGATTGGCATTCACAAACATAATAATTTAGCATTTTTGATTAAAATGAATTCACACCGACTGGATTAAAGAGCGCTCTAACCTAAAACTAACAACTCATCGCCGACAGCGAGCAGGCAGCTGGCAGACTAGAGCGGTGCCAGTCTGAGATGTTAAAGTAGTTTAGCTTTAAAAAATCTAACACAATGATTAAAACAAGCATCTGTTACACAAACTCCACACAACAAAGGGCTCAAATGATCAGATTTATGGGATTATTGATCGTACAGAGTGTTAAATTATCCTACTAATACTTTATTTATCTACATCTGACAACACTGTAAGCAGCGCCACCTAGCTAGGAGCTCCCTTAGCTGACGTCACAGGTCCACATATGAAAAAAAAAACAGACTTTGGACTAGAAAAATGGTTTAAAAAAATGTTTTGTAAAACAAAATACCCTCAATAAACATTTCAAATAGTATTTTTGGACAGAGTTTTATCAGAATAATAAAAAAAAAAGAACTTAATATATGCTCTTTAAGTACTAAAATGTCTACGTTCAACCACAAAAAGGCCAAAATAGACTAGGTGGGGGTAAAGGCAGGAACAGGCAAGGTGAAACCAAAAAACAGCTTTGTTTCTGGCTGAACAGAACTCAGGGAGACACCGGACAAACAAGGCCAGGCATACAACGTGAGGAACCAACAGAGTGACTGAACTAAACAGCACATATAGGGAGGGAGGTGATCAGGGAGATGAGACACACCTGTGGAGGATTAGTGCAGGACACAGGAGGAGGAACATGGAAAACACAGGGGAACAGACAGACACAACTGAACACTAAAGGGGCAGGACATGACAAAAGTATACCAATGAAAGCAAAAAGTTTAAAATTAAATATTTGTGTGCAAAATTGTGCTAAAATATTACTTGCCTATTTTGTTTCCCTAAAACCAGATCTTTTTGCATTTCTTCATTAAAGCCTTTATAATTATGTACTTTATATGTGAATAAATAGAACACATAAATACGTAAAATGTGAGCTGAAATGTCCATTTTAGCTTCAGGCATCATATTGGTGACTGATTTATACTGACAGCAATAATCAAGACTTGAGATCATAAAAGGATGAATTATATCTTTCATATCACTTTGAGTAAAATAAACATACAGTTTGACAACAAGACTCCACTGAGTTTGCCTTAGTGAGAGAATTGATTTGACCATTTTATTGCTCACTTTGACCATCTTAGGCCAACTTGTGCATCCATCCAGAGAGATGTAATAGTTGGATGTCCAGTTGCTCCTGGGTGCCCCTAAAAATAGTCCTAAAACAACAGGTGAACAAGCTCTTTGGGTAGCAACTCTAAACCTGTGGAACAATTTACCACATTAGATCAGAGCTGTCCTCAAAGTGATGTACAAGAAAAACAAGTGAAACTTTTCTTTTACAGAACTTAGGAGAAATTGCTTCTTGGCTAAAAAGTTGCCATCTTTGCTGTTTTAATACCAATATTTTTTTTTATTGTTTATACTAGTGCAATTGTATTCACATATATATATATATATATATATATATATATATATATATATATATATATTTATCATGCAGAACTACGGACTACTGTGGTATGTATAAATACCTTGTCTCTTTCAAGACATTAAGGACATTTACCATTTAGGACCTAATTTAAGAACCTAATTTTTAGAAAAAATGCCAGAGTCCTAAAAAGAAAAACACATTTTCAGCTAGCAATAAAACAAAAAACGTTTGGATGTAGAAAGAGGAAAAACCAGGGTGAACATTAGCATAGCGTTTCAACAACTGGTGTTTTGCTTTATCTTGTTAATGTAGCAATGCGCGGCCCCATATCCGGGGAAGGCGTGGCCTAAAGAGAGGTGAGAGCTCTGGAACCGTGCTTGTGTAAAATAGCCATAGATATCATATATAAATGCTAGATGCCTTATCTGGGATTCGACAGTGTAGCTAAAGGGTGGCCATCTTACTACAGACAGCTGACGTTCTGTTCTCTGGTAGCAGATGGAAGGTGATTGATCGGTTTAACTAAAAATACTCTTAACTCGATGAAATATTAACGGATTTACAAACAGTTTGCTTTATTACAGACCTTATTATATAGGCTTGATACGAGATACTTGCACAGTTTATGAGTTTCCCAGCCATTACCAATATATTTCACAGCCACATCTCTGACGTTTATAACAAAGTAAACCGTTAGAAAATCGGTAAAAAAGTGAGCAAATTAGAGGTATTTAATAACATGCACCATTGACAGCAACGTTACGGAAGAAAGCAGCTGTCTGTAGTAAGATGGCCACTGTGTAGCTACATCATACTCCATTGGCGACAGTACGGGTATATCTAGTGTTTATATATGATATAAAATAGCTAGCTATATATTTGAAGATTAACTAGAGCAGCCTTAAAGTGATAATATGCTACTTTTTAATATTTTTACATCTTTTCCTTGAGCCAGTCTGTGCTAATATGACCCTTTACAGAGTTAATGAAAAGCCACTTAGCCCCATCTGGTGATTAGATCCGGAATACCACGATTGCAAGATCTCCGTCACGGTACCCAGGAAGTCACGTGTCTCATGAGGGTTAGGCTAACCCAATGTGGCTAGCTGTTATGCTAGCACTGGAGTGTTTTTAGCTCATGATTCCTGATTTTTTTTTTTCCATCTCTCCCTCCTTGAACACAGCTGATTTCTTTGAAGGAGTAAATAACCGCTCCTGTAGAAAACTATGAAGGCTGAGGAGACATTTCAACAGGTAGATTTAGGCGTTTAGAAGCTGAAACAATATGCTAACTTGTGTAATGCAGTGATTTAAAACGGACACCAGAGGGAGCCCAAAACAAGCAGAACTGCATATCATCACTTTAAGGATGAAATTTTCCAAAAAATTATAAAAATGACAAATAATAGCGGCATATTTCCTGTAAATCATTATTTTAGATAATTTTCTTTCGATTTGGGATGAACTTTTATATGAAACCCTAATTCACTGTCCTTGTGGGTCAGATTGACCCATGAAGGTCCCAAAATAAGGACGGAACAATTAGCTGACTTTAACTGGAACAACTTGACCTGCAGGCTGTCAAACCTTTTTCTGGTTTGCATTTCGTTGGTTCCAACTAGCTCCCTTTGTGATTGCCACTTTCAACGTAGCTCAAGAAAACAATCTTCAGACCCTTCTGCTCTTTTTGAAGTTCTCCCAAGATCTTCATGTTGACAGGTGAATCACCACTTCCAGTTTGTTTGCTTTCAATTTTAGAAAACCAGTTTGAGGATTTTCTTGTCAAACTTTCCAGCCAGACTTACATCGCAACTTTCTTACATAACTAACTTTTACTGCAAGTTCTCATGCTTGTCAGTTTGCAGCCATTTCCCTCCAACTGAAATAGGATCAGGCCCCCGAGCTGCTACCACATGATTGATGAAAGATTAAAAGGATTGTTCAGATTGAAGGCACATTTAGCTCCCCACTGAGGTCCAATTTCTTGTCCTTGTGCTGGTGGTGGGACTGCCACCATGCAGATGTGAGGATCACTGCAGTGAATGGCAATAATGGGAAATTCTCGGAGAGACGGCAACTGGGACGAGAAAGCAATCATTTTTAATCTGACGACTTTTTGTCCTCAAAGTGTCACAGAGGTGTATGGGAAGAATTTCATAAGGATGCTGGGAAACAAGTGGAAAAATGTTCATGAATTTATATGGCGCGCTGGCGTGATCTGAAACGCTGTTTATTTAGGTTCAGATCAGGCAGTTTAACAGCTTTTTGACCGTAAACAAACATGTAAACCTAATATTGTATTAAATTGAGAGCATTAAAGGCATACTATGTAACTTTTTCATCTTTTAAAATATTTTCCTTGAGCCAGTCTGTGCTAATCTGACCCTTTACAGGGTTAATGAAAATTCACTCAGACCCATCTGCTGCTTGGATCCAGAATACCACGTTTGTAACTTCTGAGTCTCCAGTCCGGTGCCCTGAAGTCTCACAAAGTCACGTATCTCACGAGGGTTAGGCTAACCCAATGTGGCTAGCTGTTATGCTAGCGTCGGAGTGTTTTTAGCTCATGATTCCTGATTTTTTCCATCTCTCCTGCTTGAACACAGCTGATTTCTTTGAATGAGTGATGAACCGCTCCAGTAGAAAGAAATTAAGGCTGAGGAGACATTTCAACAGGTAGATTTAGGGGCTTCTGAGCAAAGACAATAGCCTCGTTTCCACTATCAGAACTTCAGGGTAATTTCTGTGAGGGGGAAAGTGACTGGGACATTCCTGTGGCTCGGTCCTCTCAGCTGTTGTGTCTCCATTACAGCCCCCACCTTTCCGGAACTTTTGTAAGACGTCAGCATCGACGTCACTGACAAGCGTAAAGGAGCGAACAAACAAGGAAGCGGAGAATAATAAATAGATTAATGATGGACAAAGAAGCGATGGTTGCGGCGTATTTCGCTGTTTTTATACATAGTGATGGGAGTGCTGAACAGAAGGATGAGTATACTTCATGACGAACTAATCCAACTTCGAAGACACGGTCATTTTGCAAGCTCTGACAACAACACACAGGTCATTTATCTCGGCGCCGTCTGCTTTCATGATTTTCCTTCATCCCACAACCAATCAGCACGAGTTAACCACATTTCCCACTCCGGGAATCTATCGGGTCGATCCGAGTACCTGCCCCTGATCAGGGACTCCGTTGGTCCCTGAAATGTCCCTGAAGACGGCCCTCTCGAAATTGCCCGCATAATGGAAACAGTCGCGCGCCTCAAAGTTCTGGTAAAATTACCCCAAAGTTCCGACAGTGGAAACGGGCCTATTGCTAACATTTTTATGACAGTAATTTAAAATGGACACTAGGTGGTGCTAAAAACAAGCAAAACTGCATAGTATGCCTTTAAGTACTTAAGGAAATCTAAATTAAGATAGTGTATTTGTTTAAGTTAAATAGAAATAGATAAAAATTATCAATACATCTTATTTTGTAAAAAGGCGCAAAAAGAACAATATATTTTCTTCTCTTCTCCTTGTTCATATGTAAATTCATTTTTCAAAATATTTTTTTAATAATAAATAAATAAATACATACATACATACATACTGTTCTGTCCAGAGTAAAAGGTTAAAAAATAGTTCATATTTAGTGATAAAAAAATGTCATAGTTCATCTTTAATATTTCATGCATTCTTAAAAAGTAATAAGTTAAAAATCATCAATACACAGTCAGCATTGGTTTCCTTGCATTTTATTTTGAAGGTGTAGTTTGTGGTTGCAAAGTATTATGGGTAGCAGAAGCAGTAGTCGGCAAGTGAGACAACGTTTTACATGAGAACCTGCTCATTTGTGTCCAAACTTCATCTTTGGTGCCTTAATTCTTTATTTACACCTTCGAAGGCAATGGCTGTAAGTTTAAGAAGTGTTTTGCTAACTTTTATGCCTTATAAGATCTGATTTAGAGATCGTTTGTTAGTATGTTGTTACCAGAAATTAGTCTTATCCCAGAGTTTAGCTTGTTTAGCTTAGAGCACTCTGTATTAGCATAGGAATGATGCTAACGATCTAATTAGCATATGAAAAGATCGCTAAAATGATTGTTTATCTTTGTTAACAGCTAAGGTTAACTTTAAGAACAGGTTTTATGGCTCTAGCTATGTTTTGTTACATTTATTTTCACGTCAGAGCTAATTCAGATTTTGTTTCTGTTTATTTTAGTTTCACTCGACCCTTTCATCGTAAGCTGTCAAGAAGACTGTATTAAAGGAGCAAGACGCTCAGTTTCCTGGCTCATGAAAATCGAGTTTGGCTTGATGACAGTACACATACATAAAAGAGCAAAATTTCATCCCAAAGCTTTAAGAATAAATACCACATTCACCTGCCATACTTTGGTCCTTTGTTAGTCTATTTTTCTGAATCTTTAGAACACAACCTAGTAAGACTGGTCTTTTGAATAAAGAAAAAACAACTACTTTATGTGATATTTAGCCTCTACAAACAAAGGTTTATTATCTAAACACAAAAAGACTTCTTATTTGCATTTCTGCTGCAGGTTATGTGTTTGGATGTGTAGGAGTTCTGTAATTAGAGGTGATTTTTCTAAATGAAGAATTGGCAGCCAAACATTATGACGACTTTTAAAAATCATAAATAAAGCATAAAGCCATTATTCAGAGCCCAACATAGAGGAAGCATCTGGAAACATCAACCGATGGGCAAATTGTTTGGATGGGACCCTTCATTGATGAGTTTAAGGATCGTATTTGTGTCAGCGTGGTCGCGGCGAGCTACATGTGATGGCTAACACACCATCTGGCTTATTCATCTGAAACCGACACGGGGCCGGTTTTGTCCTTGAAATCCTGTCCTCACCGTCTCCTGAGCCGCTGCTCTTTGGAGGCATATGATTAGTGGTGACTAACAGCGATAAGGACTGCACGTCTGTCAAAATCAAGCAGCAGCGCCCCGGTCGTGTTGTCCTAATATGAGCTGAAGTGTGGTGTCAGGGTCTAGGGTCAATTTACCAATTCAGCAGTGCATTAGGTCTTTGCCTAAGCTGACTCCAACTGACAATTATTAGTATGTGGCTCAAAGCAGAAAATAGCTGCAGCGTGCTCACACGGACACCTTCAGCAGCGAGCGGCTGGAGCTTCGGCGCGGATGCATGCAAATATGTTGGCTGCAACACAGTTCATGCATTATTAAGTAGGCTTTGTTTGCAATATATTATACAAACTCATAAAGGAGCGCGCTCTCACACATCATCGTAAAAGGGCAAGTAGTTCAACAGTGACACGTTTTTGGTCGTCCATTTTTCTTCAATTATAGGAGAGAACCAGAGCCTTGTTGAGTCATTCACAATTGATCAAAACAAGTGAAAGAGACCGTCTCCGAGCAGAGTGCTGCCTCTTTTCAGACCCGCAGAAAAAGCCCTTGATCAGTTCATTGTGGATGGTTTGAATATGAATGCAATCAGAACATTTTGCAAGGATCCCACTCTGAAGACCACTCAAAAGCCTCAGCTATTATCAGCGAGCGAGCAGCGTCTGTGCTCTGACCTCATCCACTGCTCTGTCCCTCACTAAGGCTGAGTTATGACTGGCACTGAGCCGCTCGCTTGTAAATGAGCGCGGTGCGAAACAGAGTCTTCATGCGTGTCACGAACAGCTCATCATTACTTTTACAGAGGTTGACTTGAGTCACAGCCTAACATATGGGTTATGATGCCTCACACTGTAGACACGCTGCTGTGCATTATAAAAGCAGATGCAGTCAAAAAAACTCTGCGCTGAAGCGATTGTGTTCAGTATAAATATTTAACAGAATTTACAACCGATGCTATTACAACTGTGTTTTTAGCTGCTTTCTTAACAGAATGTATTCTTCTTTTGCTTAAGCTTGAAATGCATTTTTAAAGGGGCCAAATGATCCTTTTGGGGCTTCGCCTTTTGCTTCAGCGTTGCTTGTATAACTCCAAATGGCGTTCCACACACTCTGCATACCGTTTTTCACACCCTCCTTAAACAATTCATTAGCCGTCCAGGGTTTTCTTCCTATCTGCATAATCATGTAACATTTTTCCATAAAACTTCCCCAGCAGCTTGTTTTCCTCACCTCAGACAAAGAACGAGTTGCTTCTTTGCACTCAAACATCTTTGACCGATCAGCCACCAGGTGAAGCCTCATACAGTATTAATTTCACACAGTATGTGGCGGCTCTGTGGAGATGGGTTCTGCCGAGGCTCTCATAAACAATCAGGATGACTAGCAGTCAGATATTTTGTTGCTCTGTTTGGCTGCAGGTCTATCAAATGCCATGCTGATGCATCTTGGCCTTTGCAGATGATTATGCTCCCGGGAAGCTGGAAATAAACAGAATGCTTCCAGACTCAGACGTTTTCAGATGCCAAGCTGAGAAGGAAACTGTCTCTGCTGCTTTTAACTCCTAATGATTTAATATATTTCATTCTTGTTATGAAATACCAAACCAGACACATGCTGTAAATTTTAGCTGGAGTCTTTTAGGCCTTTTGATTTTTGTGTTGTTGTTTATATAATCATCAAAGACAAAAAAAAAACTACAAAAAAAATCCAATTTATTCAGCAATACTTAAAGTGATAACCTTGTCTCCTCTTTAAACAGAATGCATGGCTGTTTATGTGTAATTCTGTTATTTACATTTAAAATCAGCTGCAAATTTTGGAAAGATGGCTGAAAGGACCAAGAAATGGAAAATCTATCAAAATGTACAGGTTATAGAAACGCATTAGCATGAACTAATTTGATTGGAATTGTTTGAAGACACTTTATTACTGGCCCCAGATCAGTTAGGTTACCTATCAGATCAGAACTCACCTGTTTCTCCAAACTGAGGCTCCTTAAAGCTACAGTCCAGAGTTTTTAAGTGAGAGAGAATTTTAAAAAAATCCAACAACCCTCCCAAAACATCCCTTCTCCCCCCTCCCGCTCCCTCTAACCCCACCTCTACAATTGTGCATGCACATCACTCCGGTCTCTAATGCGTTAAAGTCTTTTAGTCTTTAGTTTGGACGTGAGGCAGGATTTGTAAAAAAAAAAAAATCATGCATGTTCAGTTTTTTTAAGTTAATGGGTGATGAAGCATTTTAAACGAATGAGACCACCCGTGTATCGCTCCATTGTGAGTTGTAAAATGCGCTGCAGTTCGGACCCAAATTTCCTGCGCTGTCCTACGGATGTGACGTCAACTGACGCTGTTCACGCGTTCTCAAAAGCTTCAAAAATAGAAGGAAATGTATATGCATGGTGGCAGTATTGCACCGTTGCGTTGCGTGCCATTGGCTGACATACTTCGTCTGGACCTGTTGTTTTTCTCATGGCGTTATTTGGGCAGCGTTCATGGAGCTGACAGCCACTCTGATGGATTACAGGGTTTCACAGAGCTAAAGGTGCTGTTATAGACGAGCGCACAGCGATGTTTGGATATGACTGTGTGTCAGGACTCAGCTGATCCTTCCCAGACAATCCGCACCTCTCAGTCCGCTCACAGAGCTCCGTCGTTCTGCTGGTCCGGTGTTACGGAATGCAGCCTTTTGGGGAGGAAACCCGGTGAGAACCTCCGACAGACTGCAGCTCCGCTCCGCCTTTGCTCATCGGGCATGCGTTGTGCATGTGAACACGGTATGTATACTTTGTTTAGGGTAGTTTGAGCGTTAGACTCTGATGTCAGCAGCTCAGGGTATTGATAACTTTGTGTTTTTGGGACAAACCCGCTGGTGGACGCCCTGCCGTCTCATTCTGCATGAGGCGAGCTGCGTGTGACCGTGGCAACGCAATGAAACTCAGACCAGTGGAGGAGGAGCAGACCGGATCTTCAGCTGGCCACGTAGCTCTGTGTTAGCTCCCCTCTGGGACTATTAGTTCAACCGAGCCATAACTCGGTGTGTGTGTGTGTGTGTGTGGGGCGGTGCATTATTTTACTACATTTCCTTTTGTATTAATAAGATGTATTCTTATTTATGGAATCATGTCTCCGCTTGCCTTTGGTTGAACCTGATTGAGATGAACTAGTGGGAAGTTTCTGCACGCTCCCGTTCAAGGCTGTAGTTACTCATAGCGCCGGGCACGTCACTCGTGAGTTTTGTTTCATAAAACTGCCCCAGGATCCTTTAACCCTCTGGACACCAGAGTTTTTCCAAGAAAATCCTCTTTTTTGACATTACAGTTTCAAAAGGATGTAACTTTAATGTGGTTAGAGATAAAGGCATACTGTAAATGAGAGAAATGTTCAGTTTTAATCAAAGTTTGTGATGGGAACAAATTCACTTATCTAATTTGCATATCATGACATCATCAGGAAGCAGCACTATTGGGTGTGTAACTTTTACAGGCATTTATCTTTATTTTTTGATTTTATGTACAGTATATATGTGTATACATATATATATGTATATATATATATATATATATATATATATATATATATATATATATATATATATATATATATATATATATATATATATATATATATATGTGGGTGTATATACCTATATATATATGTATAAAAACGTAAAAGTATATAATTTATCATATAAAAGAACAGACAGGAAACCAGTGGGCTCAGAACTGGACCGATCTGTTTCCAAAACACTCAGCAAGTTCATCAAAGTGTCTGATGCACCTGTGATGCTCTTCATCATCTCCCGGGAAAACCCCACCATCATCATCCTCATTTACAGAGGGACAGTGAACGCTTCTTCCCGTCTACAGGTTTTTTTCTCCCGCGGGTTCTGCTGAGCTTGCCGCAAATTTTTACATTTCCGCTCCCTTTGTTACTATTCGCGGTGTTTTTACTACCCTTGCTTGCTATGGACACCACATCCTTCCTCTCAGGACACCGTAAAGCAAAGCTGAACCGAACCGGACCTACGAGCTGCTTTTGGGCCGTCGTGGCGAACCGGGTCGCTCTCACTGCGTGCAGACCCAGCTGCAGTCTCCCTGGACGACTGATCATCTTCATCAGACTGGGTGGATTTTCCTCTTCAGAGTCTGAGTAAGCCATTACCTTATGAAGTGCTTGGTGAACAGTGATCAGAAGTCTCCTTAGAGTAAAGGCTAGAATACACCGGACACGTCGGCGACACGCCACATCGTGGCTGCGGCGTTATTTTGATTTAAAACCATTCTAGTCCATCAGATCACTCACACAGAGCTCGCCACAACGCGTCCCAGACACGCGAGACGCCGCCAGCCCGCTAAAGATTCGCATCAGTTTAAAAAGGAGCGCCAGTCGCAGCTGTGCGCGTGTGTCACGACATGATGAGTACTTTCTGACACCGGCATTACCATGACACCGACGTTACGACGCAGAACGGCTCCTATTACAGCACACAGAAATAAACCGCCACAAACATTACGGCACACATAAACAACAGTTCCATTAAATAACTTACTTACCCATTTTGAAAGAATTAGAATTAGATTCCCACAACACACGACGGCAGCTCTGATCACATATAAACAAAGAATTCACTTCCCGCTTCCAGTTTTCAATTCCCGCGTGATGTTGTGACTATCGCGCGATTTTTTAAAGCAGCAACCTACGGCGCGCTGTGTCAGGAGCGCGTCTTGTGTGAGTACAAGACTCGCCAACACCGCAGCCAAAAGGTGGCGCATCGCTGAGGTATCCGGTGTATTCCAGCCTTAAGTTTTCTCCCTCGCTCTGAAACTCACTCTGAGCGGCGCGGCTGCTGTAACCACTCCCCTCCCGTCTGCTTCGAGAGGAGGAGGTTTTCAAACTCCTTTTTCTCCAAAACTTTCAATAAACACACCCAAAAATGTTTCTCAGTATGAAGTTACAGTTGTCCAAGATCTTCTGGTGTAAAGTAGAAACTAAAAAAGGGCTCCTGTCAGCAGCTGTAGCTCGTTAAACTCAGTAATGACGCTTGTCGCAATATTGCGACTTTGGCACCCAGAGGGTTAAGTATTTTCTTTGGTTTTCTCTCTGAAGTTGATGTAACCCTTGGTAGCCGGGGAATGACTAAGTTTCAGCAAGTTAGCTCCAACTTCTCCATGACTGCGCCTTCTTGGTGACTGTAAACAGAAAGACGTGCATCTTGTGCACGGCCCCACCTTTAAGGCTGGAATACACCGGATACCTCAGCGATGCGCCACCTCATGGCTGCGGTGTTGGCGAGTCTTGTACTCACACAAGACGCGCTCCTGACACAGCGCACCGTAGGATGCTGCTTAAAATAATCGCGCGATAGTCACAACATCACGCGGGAATTGAAAACTGGAAGCGGGAAGTGAATTCTTTGTTTATATGTGATCAGAGCTGCTGTCGTGTGTTGTGGGAACCTAATTCTAATTATTTCAAAATGGGTAAGTATGCTATTTAATGAAGCTGTTGTTTATGTGTGCCGTAATTTTTGTGGCGGTTTCTGTGTGCTGTAATAGGAGCCGTTCTGCGTCGTAACGGCGGTGTCATGGTAATGCCGGTGTCAGAAAGTATTCAACATGTCGTGACACACGCGCACAGCTGCGACTGGCGCTCCCTTTTAAACTGGTGCGAATATTTAGCGGGCTGGCGGCGTCTCGCGTGTCTGGGACGCGTTGTGGCGAGCTCTGTGTGAGTGATCTGATGGACTAGAATGGTTTTAAATCAAAATAACGCCGCAGCCACGACGTGGCATGTCGCCGACGTGTCCGGTGTATTCTAGCCTTTACAGGTTTGCGTGATGCACACGCACATTGATTGACAGTCGAAGATGCGGAATCTCAATTTTTTTTTTAATTTGGCGGTCAGTGTGAATTCAAAGGGATCTATAGGAAGAAGGAGGGACTTCAGAAGAATAACAGATGTTGTGAAACTCAACCCATACATCATAGTTTAGAATTAAACTATCATTTGAAGCATTTAAAAAACTTTGATACATAAATAAATACTCCAGACTGCAGCTTTAAGGAGCTTTCTATAACAGGTAAGATTATAAGAGCTTCCATAGAATCCCACTTCAAAAATCTAAACAATCACTTCAGGTTAATTACAAGAAAGCAACCAAAACAATCAACTTCCTGAAACGACGACGTAACAACTTTATGCTCAATTTACCAGTTAAATTATGTTTTACTAGCGAGTTAAAAATGTGTTTATTTAAAGTTACATAAAAGCTTCTTCCTTGTTCTTCCTAGTCTAGAAAACCACTGATGTGACTCAGAAAGTCATTACCACAACTACTCAACCACATTTCTTCTTTAGAGGATTCTGATGTATTGGTGCTTAATATCCCTCTATCTTAGGCTGTAGAGCAGAGTACAATCTGAGGTTTTCTCTGATACTGGTTTTGTAAGTGTATGCATGCAGTAATTGGCATATTTTATAAATTGTTCAGCTGAGAGCCTCTTTGGGTCACTCAGTGGAAAGTATTTCATCTGGGAGTAGTTTTCCCGGCAGTGCGTGATCCAGCAAATACACAGTGTCATCACGACAAGCCTACGCCGCACAAGCCTGCATGTAAGAGCTCTCCAAATTAAAGTAGCAGCCACCAGCAGCATATGTAAATGACTGAATCTGTGCAGCGTCCCCGTCTCTTACATCGTGTTTCTAACCGCCTTCCCTCAAAATCACCTTTAGGATTCGACGGATGCCACGTATTACTGTGATAAAGTAAAAGTTATTTTATTTTTGCACGTTCCTAAAATAATTTTCATGAATGTAATCACATTCAGCAACAATCTGATTGGTTTTGATTAAAGCTGTTTAAACAGATTATGAATCACCAGCATCCCTTGAGCTAAATATCAAATTACAATTCAAGTTGTGCAGAATTATTAATGCAGAATTGGGTGAGTTGGACGAGACTTTAAAAGGAAGGCATTGCAAATCTTGTTATGGTTTAATAAAACATAACATGCAAATGAAAAGCATGGTGGGACGTTAACAGACCGTCTGCAAAATATATGTCCTGCTTTTATTTTCAGCTGGATATTAAGCTTGTCAGAGAGAGCTGTGATGCTTCTGTTAGTTTTCATAGTCAGACACCAGAAACCAAAACATCCGTTTTATTTATCTCCTCTGAGTTGGTGATTGCCTAAAGCCAAGATTGTGTGAGATGACCCAACACGTCACGTGACCCCATCGAGAGCGTCACCTGTGAGTCTCCTCTGAGAGCGCCGTCCCTGATAAATGAGTCTGAAGTGATGAGCGGCTGATGGAGTGGCTGTCAAAGGTCACGATGCTTGGGGGAAGCTTCATTCTGTTCCCTCATTTCAATCTGGACCAGCAACACGTTGTGAAAATGCTCAAAAACCCCAGGCAAAGGTCAACCGTAGTGGAAACAAAATCCATCATTCGGTTCAGACTCGGCCGTTTCTGTGTGACTGGCCAAATGCAACTTGTTAATTGAAGCAACAGTAGTTAAAAAAAGCCGTCTCATTTAGTTTAATGTCTGTAGGTTGCATGCTGGTTGCACAGAAGTGTAACTACTGATTATCACCATCTTTAGGGTGGTTTTTATAGCAATAGATGCTTTTTTTGTGCCTGTTGTTTTTACATTTTCATTCAGCTTTGTAGCCGCTTCACACATAATAATTTTTCAAAACGCTTTCAATGGTACAAGGGAGAATTTTGCTCTTTAGCTCCAAATGTGATACTAAGGATTGTTTATTTTCTTCAATTAGATGCATAGGGATGTTCTTTTAGTTTTCAGTAATGACTTCAGTTGGATCTGCTCAGTGCTTTTAATCCATTATCTAATTTTTGTGTTTTTTCCACGCTGTGCACAAATCTTAATGTGTGCACAGAGCAAGAAGGAGATGAGGGGATGAAAGGAAAAAAAGAGGAGGGGATGTGTCATTTGGATGACCCTGCACACACACCTTGCAGCCCACCTGGACACCGGGGACAATTGACCTGAGCGCTGTCTGCACTCACCTGTACTCACAGCTGAAGATGGCCTCGACAAAATGTCATCTTTGAAATGGTCACACGTGCCAAGCAGCCTAGACCCAGACCTGGAGGAGGCAGGTGTGAAAGACTTAGAAAATAAGAGCCTTTGCCAACTCCTGGAGTTAAAATTTCCATCACAGAGAGAGAGAGGGGGAAAAAAAAAAACAACTAGAAAATGTCAGTGGTCAATCAATTCAAATCATCTCAGGGGCAGAATATAAAGCATAGCAGATCTGTGGTGTTCGTAGGAAATGCAACAGAATGACCTATCATCCCCGGGAAAAAAAAGAGTGGAAACTCATTTACTTCAGTGTGTCAGTTTTAGGAAAAGAGAGAGAGAGTGAGCGAGGGTTAATTCATTCATGGAAATAAAAGATATTTGGTGGGTAGCGTCTCTAAGTATGCGTGGAAACGTTTCCCCTGTTTCATTTCTCTGTCTTCTAGCGATACGAGTCAAAGGACGGGGCTCTATTCTTATTTGCTTGTATTTAAAAATAACATCTGACTTGGAGCGGTTGAACAGTGTTCACGGGATTTACAAACACTCCATAAGCTATACGTGATAACGCTGTTGAACAAAGCCGTTTTACAATGCCCTGATGGGTTCTGCCCAGGTTCAGACCCTCGGGTCATTAGGGAGCCCTGCGTGTGGCTGCCTGCACATTCCAGAGCTAGCTGGGTCCAATTGTTTGGCTCAGTTCTTTACTTCATTAATGCACACGAGCTGCTCCCGGGAACTCTCGTCAATGCTAATGAGTGTATTAGCTTGCTCTGGGGCCAGCTTCTGCCTTTTGATCAAGTTAATATTGGTTGAAGATACAGGGAAGCTACTGAAAGGACAGAGGGGGTAGGAATATTTTGAATTTGAGTTGTTTTTTTTACTTAAATAATAAAGTTCTAATATTCTCATCCCTCCATGTCTCCCTAACTAGACTGAGTGATTAAAAGCCAGACAGCTCAGGTGGTTTTTCTTTCTAAGACAACATTTTGAGTAATTTCACCTGCAAAAAAGTGCTTTTTCTCTATGCCCTGCGGTGGAAGGCAATGTGTTCTGTTTAATGGTGCCACAGTTCATTAGCATGTGATTTTGAGCTCAGCTTTTTCAGTCATATCCCAGAGCACGAGCGCACTGCTTCAGATGTTCTATATTTGTGCCTCATGCCTTCGAGTGATGCTCAAACTAGATCCTCTGAGAGTGAAGCGCTCACCGGCTGAACCGCTGTCCGCAGAACGCGCACCAGTCAACATGCGCATCACTACACAAGCTTCAAAGGATGTGGGCCTGAAAACGGAGATAAGAAAGGCTGCAGATGGGTGGTTTCAACACAGACGACGAGATTGTTTACAACGTATCGATCATGTGGATGGAATAATGTATTGTACTGGAAGAGAAATCAAAGAAAGGCGACAACCTGTGACTTAGTGACAAACTGGGATGTTTTTAGAAATCATGATATGAAACGATGAAGGTCTGAAATATCTGTTGTTACTAACAGGAATATAAAATCAGGTTATTAAGACAGACGTCTGTACAATGAGAACGCAGCAGAGTTTAAAGGGATGCTCCACCAAAAAGTGATTTTTTTTTTGTGTCTATTGTCATATTCCTCATATAGATCAGTGGGTAAAAACAATTAGTAACCAGTCCAGCCGTTATCCTGAACCAGCAGTACTCCTTTAGCATTAGCTTAGTAGAACACACTGTAAGTGAATGGTAACAACTAGCATTATGAGAAAAAAGTTCTTAAAATCACCCAGTAGTGATACTAATTCTGCCTGTAGTGACCTCAATAAACATACTGACTGTAAATGAAAATAAAAAGTAACACGAAGGAATTACAGGAATTATTTTAGACTTGGGACTACTTTATGATAAAGCACAGCTGTAAGCCTCCGCTGAACGGTGCAAGGACATTCACTTAAGTCCTATTCATCCTCCACGAGAAGAAAGAAATTTGTTCTTGCTGGGGGGGCTGCAAGAACAAGAAAAAAGTTTGTTTCGGCAGGGAGCATTCATACTCCACGAGAACTCAGTTGTCGAACTATTTCAGCAACGTGTCATACAGGTGTGTGGAGGGGAGGGTGTGTGTGTGCAGTTTAAAACGATCCGTCCTCGCTACGTGAGGAGCGGAGGCATACGGGTCTCCGGCGCAAACCCTCGCGGTCCGCGCTGGTCCTCGGGTCGATCCAGACCGTCACCCTTCAGGTCCGTCCGCACAAAGCAGCACAGCAGGCGCCGGAGAAAAACGTCAACCGCTAACTGCACTAACCACGCTCATCCGCCCTTTCTGACCAATCACAGCAGTTGTTCTCGGACATCCTGCCGAAAAACGTTCGGCCCGGCTGATGTGCACAAGAACAAGCGTTAGCACTACCGAACTGGGGCTGCGAGAACAAAATGACGTCATTTTGTTCTCGGGGTATGAGCCCACAAGAGTATGAATTGGCCTTTTCAGTTGATATGTTTATTGAGGTCACTAAGCAGAATTATTATCACTACTGAGTGATTTTTAGGGACTTTTTTCTCACAATGCTAGTTGTTACCATTCACTTACAGTGTGTTCTGCTAAGCTAAAGCTAAAGGAGTACTGCCAGATCAGGATAAGGGCTGGGCTGGTTACTAATTGTTTTAGCACTTATCTAACTATGGGGAATATGGCAATAGACAAAAAAAAAAAAAAAAAAAAGAAAAA